>CANXYI011976865.1:0-11861 GCA_948208565.1 Hura crepitans
AAAAAATATTAGATTGAATAAATCTTACCTTCCTCAAATTCAAATTACTATTCACCATGCACTATTCACCTTAAATCTTCCTAATTTTCTTCTATTATCCCTTTAAAATTGATGCTCAAAGCATGTAGGAACTAAATCCTTCCATAAATGGTGGATTTAGGGTGAGTTTTGGTATAAATTTGGAGAAGAAAGCTTAAGAAGCCCTAAAATGGTTTCCTTTGCATTTCACGTAAAAGCGAAACAAAAATAGAAGAATAGTTGCTAGAAATAAGGTGGTTCAGCTATTGAAAATATCTTATTATAGCAAGAATAAATGGCTAGGATCATTTCATTAAAAGAGATACAATGACCCATATTCAAGCCCAAGCAAAAATCCTTTAATTTTTGCTTATATCTTCTCTTCATTTTTGCTTATCCATTCCTCCATTCCAATATGAATTTCACATATATAATTGGTCCTAAATAATCATACATATGGATCATTAAATGACCTGAAAAATTCATGCTCAAAAACCAAGGAAATTAGATTAAAAATGTTACTTTGATATATAATCATTTTTCCCATAATGTAGTATTTGTCTTTAACTCGACATTAGGTTAATGTGCAAAACTTCAAAGTTAGGATTTTCAACATTAACCCTCTAGTGGGTTAATGTAAAAATCTATCTAAAAATGGTTTTTATACCTTAACCCACCACTAGGTTAAATATGAAGAACTAGAAGGTTAGACTTCTACACCTTAACCCATTGGCTTCTATATTATAGCATGAATGCTTCTTATCATGACCACCTTAAAAATAAATAATTTCATCCATGTCTACACACATATATATCTTATGGTCTCTTTAACCATATTCTTTCCCATAGCTTCTAGCTTTTTGACCATCTTAGAAACTTCATTTTAATTGCATCCTTTACTCAAAAATATTCCAACATATACCTGTAACCTTATTATGTATTAACACACGTGAAAATAGAAATAATAGACTTTTGCACATTATCCCGCCAATGGGCTAAAGTGTAAAACTGTGAATTCAAACTTTTTCAACATTAACCCAGTAGTAAGCTAATGCTATATATCAGTGAATTTCAAGAAAATTCAAGATTGTGCATTAACTTCTCTGTGGTTTAATATACAAAACTGTAAGGTTATACTCCCACTCCATAACATTAGTGTGACCCCAAGTCTCAGATAAGACTATTCATATCCCGAAAAGTACTATTCATAGTATTGGGATTTTAGGGCATTACATCATGCATGGATATTCATGTATTATCTCACATTATGTATCATATTCCCATTGTCCATATTCAATATCACACTTAGGCTCATGAACTATCCATGATATGTATAACAATTAAGATTACACTTTCAATTATATGCTATAAGGTCATTCGGCAAAACATCATAGAATATCTCATTTATTATGTCACTTATGGAATATACTTTATAATATCATGTATAACATGAAACACATAAGTACTCACATATGTATGTAGGACATGTATCAAAGATGCTTAAATAAGTTTTCCTCTACATCTTATAACATAGATTCAATACTAATGCACTATTAAAACTTAATCATGCATAGTTTCAATACTAATGCACTATTAAAACTTAATCATGCATCTCAATGTGCTTTGTAGCCACTAAACACTCAAGATTCATAATCTATCAATATTCATCATGCATAATATCTCTTATGCCTAACCATTGTTGTGTAACCATACATATGCATACAACATGACTAACCTGCATTATTAAGACATATCCATACAAGCATGCCTTTATGATCATTTGGCCCCACATGTATTCACAAGGTGATTATCCATATCAACTCTATAATTTACTCAATGTACATACTGAAGTATTCTAACATATGCATGCTTTGATTTAAAAGTATAATATACTAAAAATCATAATTATTATGTATAACCATTCAAACACCATAAAGGCTCTCAAGTCATCATATGCATCATTATACACAAATGGACATGCATATTGCACATTTTCCAAGGCATCATACCATATAATATTGATCATGAGTTGTATTACTACATTAAGACATCTCTTTATTTTATCTTAACCATGATTTGAATGCCAACATACTAGATGCCATCATGAAATCCATTCAGCCATAGCACTATATAAGTATATAACTCTATTCTTTCACTTACACATAACATCATAGCTTAGCATCTCATTATGTCACACTATATATATAACAT
Source organism: Hura crepitans (assembly GCA_948208565.1). Taxonomy (NCBI): domain Eukaryota; kingdom Viridiplantae; phylum Streptophyta; class Magnoliopsida; order Malpighiales; family Euphorbiaceae; genus Hura; species Hura crepitans. The sequence continues at coordinate 2,230 of CANXYI011976865.1, forward strand.
GTTTTTAAAACTTATTATAACCAATAAACTTGATCATTCAACATGCCATGCAATCACATCCTAATATTTCATTACTTACATTTCATAACTTATTATATATGCACATGTTCCATTATTCAAACGCCTTCTTGTATCATCCATTTTATGCTATATATGCCATCTCAATTATGTACGTGTCTTCACATTAAGTATTGTCATACATACGATCATGTACTATCATTAACATGCCTAACATAAGCTTACACACTGCATCCATTTGATCATAAGGCTTTCATATGATATCATCCATCATCCCAAAATGCTACATTCATGCTTTTATGTTCATTCGCTCATGTCTATCTATTCATAGCACACAATATGCATGAAATGCATAATCAGGACATAATGGTTTATATAAACATTATGGGCCTAAAACATCACACACATCCATATGTATTCCCGTCCTTTAAATATATCAATACAATTTCATTATACCAATTGTCATAATTAGAAAACTTAATATGCAAAATTAAGCATTTTTCATATTAATGCATTTAATCAAAAAATACATTCATATTAGGCATACATCGATTAAGCATAATTTAGTTTGATTACACTTATGTATCCATTCATGGACAACCATTATTCATGTTATGCATGATGTACAATATCTATACATGTATATATCTTTAAATCATTCACATTATGCCATCATGCATTTCCACTTCATTTAACATCAATAAACATTTTATAACACATCTCTAAGATCATTTAACACCAAACATATACAAATACATAATCATATACAAATTTAGTCTTTATATATTTTAAATATTAAGAAACCATAGAAGTATAGCTTACAACAATATAAACTAGGATACTTACCTTTGCAAGCTCAAAAATTTCCATAATCTATAAATCTTTACTTTCTCAAATCTTAATATAGTAGCCAGCAACTTTGTTATCTTCCTGTTATCTTTTGACAATACCTGCTTTATTAAATTTCCAACTGACTAAAATATGAGGAGTTCTCAGTTTCTTTAGAAGCATCAACCAAGTGTGCCATTTTAGTTAAAGCCATAATTCAGTTTCGCTCCTTCCCTTTTTTCTATTTTGAATTCATTTTCCATTTTTTTCTCCCCATTATAATCATCCTTGTCCTCTTATAATTATTGTTTACTATCAAAAATCATAGCAATAGTTGCTATCCCATCATAGCTCAGCCGTTACAATTGTGCTACTACAATTCCAACATGCAACCATACTACTACTGATTACCATCATGGCATTTCTACCTTTTATATTTAAGAGGTTATGATGTTGACAATCATAAATTTTCTCCCCCTATTTCTCTTTCAATTTTACTGAACAGACCGAATAGTTGTTTTGCTTGTAGCTGAGCCACTACTGCAACCTCCCTCTCTTAGCTCCTTTTAAAATTTTTTCTGCCACTGTAGCACTAGTAAGCCAACAACAGCTCTATGCCACTACCAACTATGCTTCGCCCTTCAACCACCATAGTAGTGCTTTTTTCCTCAAGCTTCTTCATCTTCTTCTATTCTTTTCTTTTTCTTTCTTCTATACAGCTGTGTCACCACTTCACGCCACTGTTATCGGGGCCACTGCAATGCACCACCACCATCGATCACCCCTTTACAGCTAGTGGCCTTTTTCTTTCCTTAGCTTGCTCTCTCTTTTTCTCGACCTTCTTTCTTTTATTTTTTTAACTTTGTTCTATTTTTTATTTCAATTCCATTGTAATTTAAATAGATACCACACAAGTGAGGAAAATATCTTGGAATAATTCCTTAATAGCCCTCATTCTTTTTATTTAATATATTAACACCCTTTCTCTATACATATATATTCCATTTATTTAAATTTTCATAATTGGTTTGTGCCTAATAAAAATTCCAATCCTAATATATTTAAAATCTTTAAAAATATCAAAATATTGAGTAATGATATTTTCAAGCACTTTGAATACCAACATAATGTTATTGACTAAATTTAGACAACATGTGACTTGCCATAATATTCCTCATCTATTAATCTTTAATCTGATTATTCACTTTATTTTTGAGCCATGGATTACTCTTAAATCTCTTAAAGATTAATTTCTCCATTCTGAGTAATTAATGCACTTCAAGTCTCGAGGCACCATTCATAAATTCAAAAATTTTTAGTTGTTACAATGTGGATCTAAAGATCAAACATATAGGATTGTGGGTCAAACATTTAATGGACTTCTACACCAAACCAATATTAATAAATGCACCAAAGTACCCTAGCAACTACTATAAAAGCCCCTAGTTGGCCGATCAACCTATCAAAACTAGGTTGTTACTCATATAGGTGATTAACAAATTTGTTTTAGTTGCACCATCTTTATTAAGCTTACAAAAGCTTATAAAAACTTTTGTTTGTCCAACTAATGACTAAATAAGGAAATTGTGTTATTACTCTTTTATGATGAAGCATATTATTTCACATAAAAAACACATATAAAGTCATACAGTATCATTATGTGCTTATAAATATATTATCAATATCTCATTACTATATACATGATCAATAACATAAATGTTATCAAGTATCATCCATTACATGTTTAGCATAATGCATATCCATGCACAGAGATCTTATAAAGCCATTCGGCCACTGAGCTTCCAAGCACAAATATGCCACTTTCTTTACATCATACCTCAAAAACTTATGTTCATAAGGGTAATACAAGTATAAATAAACATACATCTCTAGCATGTACATAGGCTCAACATACGAACTTACAAAAGACTTATTATAACATAATGCTTAAACACATTTTTGCATTATCATTAAAAAGCTTAAACACATTCATCACTTTAATTTTCACCCATCACTATAGAGATAACCTTTATTTCATGCCATTTGAATATCATACATTCACATGCATGCACAATGTTCATTCAACCAACACAATAAAAGCATAATTTTCATACATTCATTATTATCATCTCACTTTATGTAACATGCACAACTATACACATTCACATGGCCTTTTGACTATAAGATAAAATGCATATCCTATATGCTTTCTTCTATCACACAGCACCATATCCAATGTCACAAGATAGTGTTCATCAATTAACTTCAAGCAATAATAACTAGCATGTATTATGTGACATAATCACATGCACACAAATATATGGCCATTCGGCCATGATACTAAAGCTCATATAAACAAGCATCAAACCACATTAAAGCCATTAATTCACATTAATAACATTATAAAACATGATTTAAATGCCAATTAACATCATACATAATCATTTCTATATAAACATACATGATTACATAATTATATGTATTAGGGGATTAATGAAATTGAACAAATTAAATTAATTACACTTAAATCTCAGAGTCAAAATGCACCATAAAGCTTGATTATGCCTTTCTTTTCCCTTTATCATAAGCCCTCTCCATTTTCATAACTGTCTATAAAAAGCTTGATATATAAAAATCCTTATAAAATTGATGGAACCATAAAATACGAACCCAAAAGCATAAACATAACCTTGGGCACCTAGGGAACATGGAAAGATGTCAAACTTAAAAAAAACTCTTTCTTGATCTCTAGAGTTACTATTTATTGAGATGAAAAATTGAGCTTTTTCTTCGATTGCCCTTAAATTTGCACGAGAATCGATGTATATAGGCCATGGAGGTGCAAAATCAAGCCTTGGATATCAATAAATGAGCTAAAATTGAGAAGTGAAGAATAAAAAATGCTTCTTTTCTTCACTTAGGGCATTCGCTAGTCCAAAGGAGGAAGGTGACACTATTCTTTCTTTAACCACCATTTGACCCTTTTTATGTAGCCCTTTTAATTTAGCCATTTTCAGCCTTATTTTTGACATCTAAGATACCTTCAAAATCCTATTAAATCAAATATCAAAAGCCCCTACGAACTCATGCTTGAAAATTAAGAAAAACTGATTAAAAATATAACTTTTAATATTTCCTGATTTTAGTAAAAATACTTCTCGATCTATAAAATTTCCAATTTTATTGCCAATAGGCTAATTAGAATTTTTTAGTACTTGGTTGTTTTAATCTCAAGTCATTTTAATCATAAACAAAATATTTTTATGGTTTAATTTTGCCTTATTCACTATTCATTAGACATTACCGTAAAAAATTTCTTTATGTTTTGAACAAACTAAATGACTTTTGTTTCATTTCAAACTTTGCCCAAAATTATTTTATGATTGAAACTTTCACTTGGTAGCCTTAGTGTATCATCAGTCTTGGGAACACTATTCATATCTTAAAAAAGTACTATTCATAAATCAAGATTTTTGAGTTATTGCATTTACTACCCCCTCTTAAAAGAAATGTCATCCACTATATTAGTGGGTTCAAATACCTGAGGGTACTACTTTCACATTTTAACTTCTATTTCCCATGTTGCCTTTTCCACTGTAGGGTGCTTCCAAATAACTTTTACTAGAGGTATAGTCTTATTTCATGACTCTTTGACCTCTCTAGCAAAAATCCTAATTGGTTTTTCTTTATAAGATAGGTTTGGGTTAACCTCAATCTCTTCCACTAACAAAACATTCATTAAATCTAATCTAGATCTTTGAAGAATGGATACATGGAAGAAATCATGAATCTGTTAAACTTTTATTGGCAAAGCTAGTCTATAGGCTACTGGCCTTACATGTTCTATCACATCGTATGGCATAATTAACCTAGGACTCAACTTTCCCTTCTTACCAAAATGTAGAACTTTCTTTCATGGTGAAACCTTCAAAAACACCTTGTTAACACCTTATACTGCATATTATTCCTCTTAAGATCCACATATGACTTTTATATATTAAAAGCTACTTTCAACTAATCCCTGATAATTTTCACCCTTTCCTCTGCATCATTGATCAAATTTGGTCCCAGTAGCTTGGTTCCACTGAGCTCACTCTAGCACAAAGGAGTTCTACACTTCCTCTCATAGAATGCCTTATATAGAGCAATTCCCAAAGTTACTTAATGGCTATTATTGTAAGCAAACTCTACCAATGATAGATAGTGATCCCAACTACCCTCAAACTCAAAGGCCTAACTCCTCAACATTTCCTCAAGCACACAGTAAACATATTTTATCATAAGCACAACACCATATATAGTAAACATCCAATCACTCAATTATCCAAAGACTACCTAAATGACTCTATTTCACTATCCATTAGTCTATAGATGAAATGCTATACTAAAACTCAATCAAGTACCTAAGGTGTTGTGAAGCTTTTTTTAAAACCTCAACATAAGCCATAGGTCCTAATCATATATGATGGAAGACAATACTACATGCAACCTGATGATCTCAGTTGTGCCTAACTTAACAAGCTTCTCTAAAGACTAATCCATCCTTAATGGTATAAAATAAGCTATCTTGGTCAAGCAATCTACCACAACCAATATTGAGTCATACCTCCTTTTCATAGGTAACCAAACCACGATATTCATAGTGACCCTATCCCATTTCCATTTTGGAATTGCTATAGGTTGTAGCAATCCAGATGGAACTTAATGCTCTGCCTTCACCTGCTCATAAGTAAGGAACTTGGTCACATACTTTGATACATCCCTTTTAATACTAAGGCACCAATATGACAACTTCAAATCCTAATACATCGTTATGCTACCTAGATGCATAGCATAATGAGCATTGTGAGCCTCATCTGAAATCTACTTCTTTAACTCTTCAACATCTATAACATAGATCCTATATGATAATATAGATAATCATCACTATTTATCTCATATTCAGTGTGCTTCCCCTCTTGGATAACACTTATCATGCTTATAAGCCTATGATTATCCTTCTATAAATCCATGACTTATTGTAACAAACTCAGCTTGACTTACATATATGCTAACAATGCACCATCATCCATAAACTACAACCTAACATTCATGGCTCTTAAGGTTGCCATGAACTTTATTCTAAAAGCATCTACCATAACATTGGCCTTATCAGGATGATAATTGATCAAGTAATCATAATCTTCAATTAATCTATCTAACACCTTTATCTCAAGTTTAGCTCTTTCAGTGTTGAAAGATACGTTAAACTCTTGTGAGCAGTGTATACATAGCACTTCTCTTTGTAAAGATAATGTCTCTAAATTTTAAGAGCTAACACAATAGCCACAAGCTCTAGATCATTAGTAAAGTAGTTCTTCTCATATGGCTTTAGCTACCTTAAAGCATAGGCAACAACCTTGACATCCTACATTAAAACACAACCCAACCCATTATGGGATGCATCACTAGAGATGGTGAAGTCCTTCCTTGAAATTGGCTGAACAAGAATAAGTGTTTCTATCAACATTGCCTTAACCATGTTAAAACTCTCTTAACATATGTTATCCTAGACAAACATAACATATTTCCTTAATAGATGAGTTATAAGTGCTGCTATCAAAGAAAAACCCTTGACAAATAATCTGTAATACCCAGCCAGGCTAAGGAAACTCCTAATCTCTAAGGTATTCCTAGGTGGCTTCCTCTCTATGACTGCCTCAATCTTACTAGGATCAACTTGAATCCCCTTTACAAAAGCTATATACCTATAAAAGACACTTCACTAAGCCAGAACTCACATTTGCTAAGCATAGCATATAGATTCTTATCCCTAAAAACCTATAAAACTCTCCTTAAATTTTACTTATGATCCACTTTACTCTTTTAGTAAATTGAGATATCATCAATGAAGACAACCATAAAGTGATAAAGAACCATCTGAAGAATTTATTCATCATATCCATAAAAAGTTGTCGGAGCATTGGTAAGCCCGAATGGCATTTCTAAAAACTCATGTGGCCATATCTCATTCTTAAAGTTGTCTTCACCACATTAGACTATTTCAACCTCAACTGGTAATACCCAAAACTCAAATCAATCTTAGAGAACACTTTAGCTCCTCTAAATTAATCAAAAAGATCATTAATCTAGGGCAAGGGATACTTATTTTTGATTGTCACCTTCTTTAGCTGTCTTTAATCGACACACAACTAAAGAGAACCATCCTTCTTCTTAACAAGTAGAACCGGTGCTCCCTAAGGTGACATAATAGGCCTTACGAAGCCTTTATCGAATAACTCTTGAAGTTGAATGTTTAACTCTTTTATATCTACCAATGTGATCTGATTTGGAGCTATCAATACTGAAGTAGTTCCAAGTAACACCTCAGTACTAAACTCGAGTTCCCTTTCTGGCAGCAAACCAAGCAACTCTTTAGGAAACACTCTATGAACTCTTGACACTACTGGTATACGACTAGCATCTAACTCTCCTCATGGGTATCATAAACATGAGCTAAGAAAGCTTGACAATCCTTCTTTAATAAGTACCTTGCTATTACTATCGAGATAACATTGGATAGAAAGTATGTCCTCTCACCCACAACTATAATCTCCACCCTATATTCACCCTGAAGAGATATCCTCTTCAACTTGGAATCCACCATGGCTTGATATTTGGATAACTAATCCATACCTAATATCAAGTAAAACTTGTCAAATGATAACTCAATAAGTTCAACTAAAAACTTCTATCCTTTAACCATTAAAGGGCACTCTTTTTAAACTTTGTTCAATATGAAATATTGAACTATAAGATTGCTAACCATGATCTCGAGGTCTATAAGCTCTGAAAATAACCCTTAGACTTATGCTCATGATATGTATACATATGAGTGTGTATACCCTAGATCAATTAAAGCTAAAATAGGTGAGTCAAAGAGAGGAAAAGTACTAAAAATGTCAACTGGCTTGTTAGCATCCTCCCATGCTCTAATGGCATACTATCAAGTAAGAGCTTTAGACTTTACTCTATCCCTTTGAGTCCCTCTACTTTCTCTCTCCTCACTCCCCCTTTTGGTCTCTATTAGATACATGTATAGATCTTTGACTAGTATTAACTTTTATTAGACAATAATGAAGGATGTGATTTGGTGAACCACACTAAAAGCATAGACCTAGTTTGCTCTTTTGGCACTCTCCCTTGTGTCATTTGTGGCAAGTTAGACACTAAGGCATTTAGCCACTATTGGTTATAGAAACTAGTGTGCTGGAAGTCTAAGATCATTGTCTAGTCTTACCCTTATATCCTTGACATGTCTTCTGGGACTGTCTATGTTTTCGTGTTTGTTGTTATGCCCTAGACTGATTCCTTTTAAACTACTTGCCTAACTTTTGCTGCTGATTTATATTAGATGCCCTATGTCTACAAGATCACTTATTTAGATAAGCTCTCTCTTTTCCTTATGTAACCCCTCTATAAAGTAGCATATAACAACTAACTCAAAAATGGTTGGGATCTTTAGAGGGACCTGTGACTTGATGTCCGCATGCAATCCCTTCTTAAATTGCTTGCACTTATTAACTTTGGTAGATATGGTATCTTTGGCATATCAACTAAGCATGGTTAATTTTGTCTCATACTCTTTTATGGACATCTATTCCTGCTACCTTCTATCATTAAGGTACTCTTCAGGGACATACTTGTGAAAGTCAAATAAGAAGAAATCTTATGTCTGTTTATCTTCTATTATATGCTCAGTTAAATCATCCCACCACTTGATGCTTTTTCTTTCAATAAAGATGTGGCATAAATAACTTTCTCTTTCGGGGTACACTGCATCAATTTCATAATCTTCTCAATGTGGTCTAACCAATACTCTACTTTTCTAGATTCTATTATGCTTTTGCCTTTAAAATCCATTCCTCTCATCTTTTTGACCTACTCTAGGCAGGTCTTCTAAAAGGCTAAAGGAACCTCTAACTACTATGGTACTAGGGGTGGTGGAGCATTAGCTATAGTCTATCTTAAAAGTTGTAGCATCTCTTGGAAAAATATTGGTAAGACCTATGCTACTGATGATACTTACCTCCTACACTACCTGACACAGAGCTAACTCTATTGGACTCTAATCCCACTAATATGGAAGCCTATCTTTCCTCCTCATCTGGTGCACTTATCTTATCATTAGATACAAAAATAATTAATATGCCTTAGAACCTTAAAAAAAGTAATATATAGACTTAACCTTAATACACTCATGTATTTCCTAAGAATGCCTAAATTGAAGCTTTAATACTACTAAATATGACACCGTTTACCTAATCCGATTGCTAGACCTACATAGAAAGCATGCACAAAATCATGTTATCCGAACAATTTCCTTTTAACATATTAAAATGTGTTTATATTTATTCTTAATAAAATGGATTATTTATGAAAATACAGGTTAACAAAAACTTTTCAAAACTTGATTTAAAAACAAAGTTTGGAATCCTCATATAAAAAATTTAACATAACAGCTTTACCAGGACACTATCCTAAGTATGAATAGTAACCTGTATTAAAAACAAACAGTTTTATATCATTTCAAACACTATCTACCACCTTTATAATCCTTTAATCACTCTATATTAATCAATAACACAAATCGCAATCTCAACCTCAAGAAAGATATCATATAAACTCAAAACAATTTAATGAACTTAAATAAGGTTACAAAACAATTTAGCCTTATTTTTACATTACAACATAGTTTATGCCCATTACTTAAACATACATAATATAAGAATGCTTCTTTTGTACAA
>CANXYI011976907.1:0-13385 GCA_948208565.1 Hura crepitans
ATTATAGAGACCTAAATAAAGCCTGCACAAAAGATGACTTACCATTGCCTCATATAGATATGTTGATTGATAGTGCAGCAATGTGCAAAATGTATAGTTTCATGAATGGATATACCGGTTATAATTAGATTCTGAACAAAATAGTAGACAAGATAAAAACTACCTTCATCATGAAATGAGGGACCTTTTGTTATAGGGTTATGTCTTTTGGTTTGAAAAACGCTGGGGCTATGTACCAAAGAATGCCTATAAAGATTCTCGATAACCTGATTCATAAGGAGGTGGAAGTGTACATCAATGATATGATGACCAAATCCTCTATGAGGGAAGTACATTTTGAGTCCTTAGAAAAGTTCTTTAAAATGGTAAAAAAGTACAATCTACATTTTAATCTGAAAAAGTGTGTCTTCGGTGTAACTTTAGGAAATCTCTTAGGATATATTATGAGTCAAAGAGGAATCAAGGTAGACCTTAATAAAGTTAAAGCAATCAGAGAAATGCTAGTCCCAAAGAAAGAAAAAGAAATGAGGGGATTTTTGGGTAAAATACAATACATTAGGAGGTTTATAGCTAAGCTCACTACCATATTTGAGCTTATTTTCAAAATTCTCAGAAAGAACCAACTGACTAAGTGGAATGATGATTGTTAGAAGGCTTTTGACACAATCAAGGAATATCTACTAAAGCCACCAGTTTTACAGTCACCAAGGTGTGAAAAGCCATTGATCCTCTATCTGTCTATTGAAGAAAGTTCAGTTTAGGCTATGATAGCATAGGAAGATGAGATGGGTGTTGAATTTGTAATTTACTACTTAAGAAAGAAATTTCTCCCTTACAGGGTCAAGTATGTGGAAGTGGAAAAGATTTGCTTAGCAATGGTATAGACCTCAAAGAAATTGAGACATTATTTCTAATCGTATCCTGTACAGGCGATGTCTAAAAACAACCCATTAGGATACCTTCAAACAACACTATCTTTGGTAGGTAGAATGAGTAAATGGATTCTTTTGCTTCAAGAATTTAACATTCAGTACATAACAAGAAAGGCAATAAAAGGGTGAGTAGTCATAGAATTCTTGGCCAATCATCCGTTAGAAAGTGAATAGTTAGAATTCAAATTCCAAGATGAAATCTTGAACCCAATTATGGTCCAGGGATTGTAGATGTACTTTGATGGAGTAGTAAACAGAAAAGGGGTAGGAGTAGGAGTGATTTTGCTAACCCCTGAAGGAGAAAAGCTATCGCTAGCTAAGAAGTTGAGATACAAAGTCACAAATAACATGGAAAAATATAAAGCCTACATATTTGGACTTGAAGCATTATTGGCACTTGGTGTAAGAATAATTGAGGTGTTTGGGGATTCATCATTAGTAGTGTATCAAACCAATAAAGAGTGGACCATTCGTGAAGAAAGGTTAATCCCTTACATAGAATACCTAAGGTTAATTAGTAGACAATTTGAAATGTGCACTTTTCATCATGTTCTGAAAGACGAGAATCAACTATTAGACATGTTGGCTACCTTAGTTTCCATGTGGGATAATCCAAAGGGATAATTATGAAACCATTGATCATTTCTAGTTCTGAAAGGCCTTATTATGAGATAGAGAAGATAATGGAAATGGAGCAAGAAAAAGACAAGCCATGGTTTTATGACATCCAGAATTACTTAAAAAATGGAAACTTCTTTGAAGAAGCCACAAACAAGGATAAAAAAGCATTAAGGAAGTTGTCAACTCAGTTCTTTAATATAGATAGGGTCCTATACAAAAGGCAAGTAAATGGTCTTCAGCTACATTGCTTAGAGGAATAGGAGGTAGAAAAACTTATAAAAGAGATACATGCAAGGTCATGTGGTACACATATAAATGGTTTAGAGTTAGCCAAAAAGATCATGCGTCAAAGATTCTTTTGGCTTACTATAGACCATGATTGCTCGAAATACATGCAATGATGCCATAAGTGCTAACAGTATGGAGATTTGAAAAATGTGCCAATATCAAAACTTCATAGTTTATCATCTCCTTGGCCATTTGTTACATGGGGGATATACATAGTAGGAAAGATATATTTGATAGTTTCAAATGGGCATCTCTTGTTGTAGTGGCAATCGATTATTTCTTAAAATGGGTCGAAGCAGAATTTATTAAGAAGTTAGGGGCAAGAGAGATGGCTATATTCATAGAGAAGAGTTTATTCTATAGTTATAGGGTTCCATATCATATAGTTTTGGATAACGGTGTCTAATTTTAGGTGGAAACAAAGGCTTTCTTATAGAAATATAAGATTCAACATCATAAATCCTCTCCTTATAGTCCACAAGCCAATAGAGCAGTTAAAGCAGCAAATAAGAACATTAAAAGGATTTTGGCCAAGACAGTTGTAACTTACAAAGACTGGGTAGATAAGCTTCTTTTTACTCTTTGGGGATATATAACTATGATTCAAACATTAATAGGTGCTACTCTATTCTCCTTAGTGTATGGGATAGATGTGGTGCTTCCAATAGAGATCGAGCTTCATTCGTTGCGAGTGGTGATAGAGTCAAAGATTCTTGAGGTTGTCTGGATCAAACAAAGATTCCAACAATTGAATTTGCTAGATGAGAAGCAATTAAGAGCCAATTACCACAATCAAATTTACTAAAAAAAGGATGACAGGTACCTTTGGTAAAAGGGTGAAGGATTGTAAATTAAAAGAAGGAGAGCACATCCTCAAACACATGAGACTAGGACTACCTGACCCAAGACGGAAGTTCAAGCTAAATTGGGAAGGGCCATTCATCACCAAGCAAATGTTACTAAAGGGTGCTATGATCCATACAAATTGTGATGGAAATGAATTAAGAGAACCTATGAATATGGATAGGTTGAAAAGGTTCTATAACTAAAGACAAACAAAAGAGAGAAAGAAGAGAAATAATAGCCCTGGGGGTCAAAAATTAGCAAACGATAGCCTTGCTAAAAGTGGGCACCTCGATAGGGTTAAAATCAAAAAGGGAATCTTATGCAACATTTAGGTGTTGAGAGAAAATAGTAAATCAAGAAAACCCACTAGGGTTTATTGACGACAGGAGTTTAAGATGTAATTAAGAACTCCCTTAATTAAACAAAGAAATGTGTTGTTGCATTAATGTCCTATTGTGATTATCATAAAATGCCAATATGATGTTGCTAGATAGGACTACTTTAATAAGCATGATTAAGCATTTTATAAACTAAAGGAGTACAATGTTAAATACAACAAAGAAATACAAAATAAAAGTAGAAAAGCTTCTTTTTGTTTCTTTCTTTTTAAGTCCTCCGCCTCTTACTGCTACTCTAGCCACTCATCCTCAGCTAGCGGGCCCGATTGTCTCAAGAAGGGCTTATTACCCATTCTTTATATGCATCAAAAGTTTGAAAGTTGTAAATGACCCTAGGTACGATGTTTGTTTTTAAGGGTAATAGCCTCTATAGCTCTTGATAACCAGAAGTGAAAGTGATAGATATATCTCCTCCTCTGAAAGATAGTGGGGAGCTTACAATCCCTTGGGTCTCACCAAATTGCCTCACATAATGTTCAGAGATGCAAAAGGTAACCTTGTGAAGGCTGGCTAGAGGAACACATCCTGACAGACCATTGCATCACATGTATAGTAAACAAATCCAAGTGTTTCTAAAACTTATAGCATCGTCTGTTAGAGCACTCAACCATGAAACCCATCGTTCAACATCTATGAAATGTCACATAACGGCTTGAGAGAGCAAATGCTTCAAGTTATAAAATCCAAGGACACGAGGTAAAGGATCATCCAATAGGCAAAGCTTCTCTTGTAGCTAGACAAAAAATGTTATTAGGAATGAAAACCTATGAAGGCATCCTAAGCAAAATTCAAGCAAAGGGTAGGGTGGAAACCTGCAAGGGCAGTTTATCCTTAAAAAGTCTGGTAGGAGTGAAAACCCGTAAGGGCTTTCTAGGCAAAAGGCAAACTAGAGAATTGGGCGAAAACCCCATCTCGGGGCAGTCTATTCTAAAAAAAACCTGAAATAGAGTGGCTCCAACAAAAATATTCAGCCTCTCTAAACTGCACAGTGTCCAAACCAAGAATTGCTTCAACTAAGATCAGAGGAAAAGGATTTATCCCTTTCTTCAAATTACTGATCACACTGAATAATTAAAAGTCTCCAAAGTGGTCTTCAGTTCAAACTGTTAGATATTTAGAGAAGAATATGAATAAGTATACACCTGCTCAAAGGGATGGAATGTCCATGTAACTTTCAGCATAGTCTAGCAATGCATTTAAAGAGATTGGCCCTCTCTATAGGACCCATCTGGTAGCCAATGATGGCAATATGCCCAATATATAGATAGCCTCATATGGGTAGCGGAGAACACAGGTTGGATAACAAGGTAGTATGTTGGAAGAATAAAACACACCTAAAATTACAGCAAATTCCTTAGACAGGGAGGCACAGCTCTTGAGGACAAAATTGAAAGACATGGAATTGTGGGTACCAAAATTAGGTTGCTGCCTTGAGAAAAGTCTAATCAACATGCACTCTTCGAAGAAATTTAAGCTCGTTGAAGGGAGCTAAGGTGGGGCTGCCCATGTAAAAGGGAGATTAAGAATTTTATAAAGCTTTTTAAGGAATTCGTTCCTCATTGTTGCAAAATTGAAGAAAAAACTCAAGTGGCATAAGGATCTCTGCGTGCATTAGGGTATTTATAGCTTTAAAAGGTGAAAAAGGAGCACTTTGGGAAAAAAAATATAAGCTTTTTTAGTAAGAAAATGAGCATTTTCTAGTTGAAAACGGTCGTTTTAAGCTGGAAAATAGGCATTTTGGTTTCGGCCCAAAATGGCCAATTTCAAACCTTAAAATAGCCATTTGTGGACGAGAAAACTGCCATTTTCTCTGCCCAAAATGACCATTTTCACTGCCCAAAATGACCATTTTGGAGGAGCAAAAATGGCCATTTTCCTATTACTATAAAAGGTGCATTTTTCTAATTTTTTTTACCATTTTCATACATTTTGACAATTTTTTCACCAAAGCACTATATAAACATACATGTGTAGCAATGCCACCTTGCTAACAAAGTTGTCCATGCCACTAACCTATGATAGAACACATGGCCATACTAGGTTGGCTTATTGATGAGGAGAGGGAGCGATACAGATGTTTGGCCACCATCACTAAGATTTAGACATCTAAGACTGAGTGGAGCAGCTGCTTGGCCAGAGACATTAAAGATGACCAAGAGAACCAAAAAGGCTAGTATTGTTAGGAAGTATGCAGTGAAGAGGAAGACCATTAGTATCTAGGGATACAAAGACTATGGTAAAGTGAAAGTAGAGGGGTGCTTACACCTTGCTCACTGTAAATGCCATGATAGTTAGGAGCGCTATCTATAGACTTAGAGAGCAGACTTGACTCCTGAGAGACTGAAAGCTATGAAGGCAGAGCTTCGAATGCTGAAAGACTAGAGATAGCCTCCAGCTCCTTAGCCTTTACTTTATCTTTGCTTTATTTTATTTTATTTTACTTGTCTGTACATATTAGTTTAGGACATAAAAGTTTTATGCTCAAAAGTGTTAATTTCTAAAATTGACATATTATGCTCATTACATTTATCCTTTTGGCAAGACATGGATAGAACAATAATGATAGTGAATGATAAAAAAAACAAAAAGAAAAACAAAATAGCAACACACAAAAATATAAGGAGATAGATAAAATAAGCAAATATGTAAAATAATAAAAATAGAGAAATAAAAGAACAAGGAAATGGTATAAAATTATAATTTTCAAAATTATGACATGAATTAAAAAAAAGCACTCACACACAAAGCATACAGCCATGTTGTAAATAACCACTAATGAACTAATGTGTTTTACTTCATTTTTTCTACAGAGGGTGCAACTTAAATTTTCTAAGTGTAATGTCTCACAGCACTGCTCGAACTAAGTTATCTTCGGGTGTAATGTCTCATAGCACTACTTGAGTTTAGATGCAATGTCTTATAACATTGCCTGAAACAAGCCATCTTCAGGTGCAACGTCTCATATCACTGCCCGAGTTCAAGTGCAACATCTCACAACACTACTTGAACCAAGTCATCTTTAGGTGCAACATCTCATAGCACTGCCTAAGTTTAGGTGCAATATCTCACTACACTACCTGAACTAAGTCATCTTTAGGTGTAACATCTCATAGCACTACTCGAGCTCAGGTGCAATGTCTTACAGTATTACCTGAACCAACTTATCTTTAGGTGCAACGTCTCATAGCACTACCCGAGTTCAGGTACAATGTCTTATAACACTACTTGAACCAAATCAACTATAAGTGTAATGTCTCTTACACTACCCAGACCTCACTAATTCCGGTCTCAGCAATTCTTATGGAAAGATCACCCCCGAGGTATTTGTCTCCCTCCTTTTCAAACTTTAGGTCACCTCACACACTCTGTAGTCTCCACCCCAATGTTGGGGGCAACTATAAACACTAGGTCTCTGGGGCTCCTAGGTTTTATTTGCCTAGTGATATTAAAAAGGACAAAAATCCTAAAAAAGGAATTTTTTTTACATTCGAACCGAAGATCTCAAAACTTTTTCCTTAAAAAAAATAAAAAATGACCATTTTGGTGAAGAACGACTACTTTCATGAGCAAAATGGCTATTCTTCTTCTTGCATTATCCATCTACCAGTTAGATGTGATAATTTATTTATGTAATATTTTATATTTTTGTGACTGTTCATTTTTTATTTAATTTTTGTCTATCTGTTTATTTTTGCTTCACATACTAATATATTATTTCTATTATTGTGATGTAAGTTATTTAATTATTTTAGATCTGAGTGCTATATTTTTGCTACCTCATTAAATCTCAGTGAAGTAATTTTTTGAAACCATTATTTTCTACTGTCTATTTTATTGTGCTTTTTTATGCATTTTTATGTTAATTGCTTTTGTTATTGCCTATTTCTTGTTAAATTGTATTTTAGTCATCCCAAAATGTAATTTTATTTTTATTTATTTATTCGGTTAGGATGTATTTTAGATAATTGCCCTATATTATATTTTTATTATCAAATTATTCCCCTGTATATTCCGTGAATGCTGTAATAATTAGAAAATTAATTTTTCACGCAACTAGAAAAATAACGAAAATATTTTTATTTCATTAATTGGTGTTTTATTAATAAAATGTGTTTTGATTTTTCTTAATAAAAGTCATAATAAAGAAAAATCCATTCTTCTCTAAAATTGACATGTGAGAACTAAAGTTCTCAAATTAAATCCATTTCCTGATTTTATGTACGATACTTATAATTTCAATCCCAAAATATTCCACGAATGTTGTATTAGGTAGAAAAATGATTTTTGCATGTTAAAAAGGAATAATAATCTAAATCATATTTTTACCCAGTAAATATGTATTTTGCTAATAAAATAAATTATGATTCCATTTTAATAAAAGCTACAACAATAACATCGATTTTTCCAAAATTATCATGCGAGAATAAAAGTTCTCAAATCATTCTTCTAAAAGTCATCGCAATAAAATCCATTTTTCCAAAATTGGCATACGAGGACCAAAGTTCTCGAGATAATCAATTACCCGATTTGATGTATGATATTTCAATTTCGGACACCTATTTATTTTCCTGTAAATTCTTATACTTGAATATGTGATTTATTTTAATTGTAAAACAACACTTGAGAAAAAAGTAATAATGTAATAAATTCAAACCGAATTTTCATATTAATTTGAGGTATAAATAAGAGTAGGGTTCCAAATCACTCTGGTTTTAGCCCTATAAGGTATTTCCCAACATGGTTGAGTGGGGACTCCTACCTTGTAGTACCCAACTCACTCCTCTTAGGCTGATTAAATAGGAGTGGCCCTAGATTCCTCTAGTTTCCTTCTCATCTTTCGAGACTCGAGGAGTGAGGCTTAGGTTGAGTCTTCAATTATTTTGATTTAATTAGCCCAAGGAAAACATAAACGACACAAACACATATATAGATCCTTAGTCTCACATTAATATCACACATCACAACTGAACATACATCCATAAGAAGAGCATATAGAAATACTTTATTTACATCAGTAGGTCATATTACTTAAATACATTACATATCCAAAGCTTAAATACATTTTTCTACCTAATTCCCACCTAGGTACATGGATATCAAAATTGTACAATAATTACTTTAAAATTCTTCACTTGTATCCTCTATACCACTATCGTCATGCTTCACAAGGTAGGTTCCCACTATTATGTACCTGTGCACCAAAACAGGCATGCTGAGTATACGGCATACTTAGTGGTGTACTTAAAGCATTTAAATCATGGCATTATGTCATTTACATATATGAGTAGTTTAAGAAATGATCTTACTTCATTATATGATTTAATTATTCATTAGGGTGCTAGATTACTAAAATGCCCCTAAGGTATATAAGTCTTGAATTATCATTTTTGACTAATATGAATTATTCAGAGCAAGTATTATTATTTTTAACAGGCATGCTTTACAAGAATAATTTCGTTTATAACATATGTGAGAAATGACTAAAATGCCCTTTTACTGTATTTTTACCACTTTCTCTAAAAAAAGTCATCCAAATAAGCTTAAACTTTATCTTCCATAATTATTCTACTTATTACTTAATTTAAATCACTAGCCCAACTAGGAAGACAACACTTTAAGAAGTTATATCTAGAGGTAGAATAAACTAGTGTAGTGGCCCCTATTTTAGATCTATGCCACTGCATCGACATATCAGCCATAATGGAGATCAATCATAGCCTCTCTAGATATAGGTAAAAGTAGCTGTGTGACATAATAGAGATCAGCCTGTGGGCCTCTCCAGCCATAATTAATCATTATCAATAATTGGGTGACATAATGGAGATGAATCAGTAGACCTCTCTAGCCATTATTAAATACCATCAATAACTGGGTGACATAATGGATATCAGTCTATAGACCTCTCCAGCCATTATTAAAATTCACTACTTGAGTACTAGACAATTAGTAGCTATAAAACCCTAAGTTGACTAGTCAACCCATCATGTGGGTGTATAACTAATAGGTTAAATAGCTTAATTTGAGTTTATTTATTAACCAAAAGTATTCTTATAATATTTACATCTAAAAAATAGACAATTAAAATTTTTATCACACATTTTAAATTTTTAGCCAAACTGATATAGCCACATTTTGGCTTTATCGAGTAAAATTCCAAAATAATTTTTAAATCTACTAATACAAAATTTCAAGGCATCATATGTTATGATTTATCTTGGCATTACTGCTTAAAAAGTTAATGCTTTCTATCCAGTGACAATTTTGGTTCAAGTAGTGGTCAATTGGACAGTTATAGGTCATTTTAACCTCTTTTGAAGTCAATTTTTGGGATTATTTTATGTCCAAATTTAACACAATTTTTAAGGTTTTTTTAGCAAATTTCTAGGCACAAGGCTAACCATAGCTAGACTGATTCCTAGGCCAACTACTAGGCACCATAGGCAACCATACAATGGTATGAAATCTAGCCACTTAAGGCATAGATAAAAGTACAATTAGATACCACACTACAAGCCACTTTTTAGACACTTATTTCAAGTCATATCTACATGTTTTAGTCCAACTCTTTTTGGCCATTTCAATGAAATATTTTCATAGTGTATGTTATCATATCAACATGTCGTATACTTTGCAAATTTCATAGTCATTTATGCCAATTGTCTAGCCATTGTAAATTACTAGACTAACACTTTAACAACATTAAATTTCATGCCATCATACCATGATTGAGCTCTCAAGTACTAAGAGAAAATAGACTCAAATTTCATTCCTTTCCATATGATATAAGTATTCAATCATATATACATGGCATGATCATAAATATACTCATAAACATTTCATTTTAAGCCAATATTGCTAAGGTATAAAACAACATTCCTAGAAACCACTCATGATAGCTCACGAGTACAAACAATAACCACAATTCATGGTGATTTCTTCTCTCAATTCCCATAGCCCTTATCCTAGCATGCTAAGCACATTCTGAATATTCATCATAGGTAGCAAATTTCCCATCTAGACAACTTTAGATATCAAATTCAGCAATCACAGAAGCTAACTTGACAAACACTTAGAAACATCACTTTAAATTTCATTAAGTTCACAAGTTAACCACCACTTGCAAAAAGGGAAGCAACCTCAAATTTAACATTCTAGCCATTCCAACTCAAGATTCAGTAACCTAGGCACCCTAAGACATGAAGAAAAGGCTTGAAGTTCACTTACTTGTGAAAGATAGCCTTGAAACCTTCAAGTACCCCAAGCTATCTAACTTGACATAGAAAGCTTCTCCTCCTTTTATAGGCTCCAAGCTGCTCTCTAGTGGCCACCAACACCTCACACACACAATCACACAAGTTTTAGGTATATCTTACCATCAATTGGCAGCTAGAAATCCTAAAAGAAAAGAGAAAAATTAACCAAAACTCACCTTAAGGTCACTATTTTATACTGCTTTGAACCAGTCAACTTTTATCAATTTTCTCTCCCAAATGACAACTCCTTTCTACCTAATTCTTTTTCCTCATGGTGCCTAACACATAGGAGAATTTTTAGAAACTAAAATCACTCAATTTAGTGGTCGGAGGAGAATGTTATGGTGGTTCTTGTCTCTGCCTAGCGTCGATAATAGAAGAGGAAAAGGGAGGAAGGCATTTTGATCATCCAAGTGGAAATCCACTTGTTAAGGCTTATTTGCCACTTGGAAACCATACATGTCTACTTGGCATGAAGTGGGGCCCAGTTTGACATGTCAAAGGTGGTCCTGGTAAGCTCGAAGTATCCCGATTTTTTAACAAACTATGAAAATTCATAGAAATTCACTCAAACCTCAAAAAAATACATTGTTTATTTTAAAATTCCTATTTTAATCCCCTTTATCTGGTTATAAATTTTTTTCACTAGATTCTATTGATAGGATAGTTTTTGGACTACTTCGATTTGCATGCTAACCTAAAAAGTTTAGAGAATTTGCAAATGACCTCTAATTTCAAAAATTCTTTCACCAATAGACTTAGTGGAATTTTTTAGCTTTAGGGTCCTATATTTTTGGGTTCGTCTAGGCTTATCCTGATTCAGTCCTGGCCTAAAAATTTTTTGTTACATAGATACACTCCTTACTACTTAGAATGAATTATTGGTTTTGCTAAATTTTTTAATTTCAACTTTTCATTAACTTAAAGCCCCTCGAAGTTTCATGACTAGTGCCACTACCTTGGTCCACATGCAAGTGACCTAACAACCTCAGTACACTTCTTGAATCCTGTGGCACTATTCATGGAGTCTCAAATCAAAGGCGTTGCTTACATCTTCCTTTTGAACTAAATCTAAAATATTTGAACTACAAAAAATATGAATGGCCATTTTCTTTTAGGGTGAAGTGAAAATCTACTAGATCTAAATGCTTTATCAAGTTGAAAAATCTAAATAATTATAGATAAGCTACATTAAATATGGGTGCATGCTTACCTTTAAGTGATCGAACATATTAAGACTAATGATAAGCCATATTAAATATGGAAGCTTACTCATCTCCAAGTGAGCATAAAATTAACTGCACTTAAGGTTAATAAACCAATGAGGTTTGACCAAGTGGATGAAAACTTTACAGTACCTAAGGTTGTTAAACTAATAAGGTTTGATTAAATAGAGGAAATTTGATCTCACCTAAGGTTGTTAGATTGATGAGGTTTGACTAGATGGAGGAAATTTGTTCACACTTAAGGTTGTTAGATTGATAAGGTTTAATTGGATAAAGCAAATTTGATTGCACTTAAGGTTGTTAGAGTGACAAGTTTTAACCATATGTAGGAAATTTTATCACACCTAAGGTTGTTCGATAGAAAATGTTTAACAAGGTAAAGGAGATTACATTAACTTTCGCTAATTCCTGGTGCCAAATTAGCTTAGCTCCTACTTAAATCCTAATGGTTGATTTGTTTGTTGCTGAACCCTAATAGAGAATTGGCTTATTGTTCAATCTTGGTGGTTGATTGGCTTGTGGCTAAACATTGAAGATAGATTGGCTTATGGCTAAACCATGATAGTGGATTGGCTTATTGTTGAATCATGACAGTAGAATGGCTTATGGATAAATTATCTTTGTGGCTGAATCCTGATGGCAAATCAGCTTGTTGCTAAATCCTAATAGTGGATTGGCTTATTATTAAATGCTATAAAAAATTAAAGGAATTAGTATTAGCTTAGCATAGTGGATTTGTGATATGTACCTTAGCCTTTAGTGATTGTGAATCTATTGAGGAGCTACTTCAGGAAAGGATAAAGGAGTGACTTGCTTTTATCATGATTCAACTATAGAGATTTATGCATGCTAATTTATATTTGTGTGTATGTTTTTAGTGTATGTTCATGTGTAATTGCTTATGCCTATATGTTTGATTTAAGCAATTTCATGTACGCATATGTATGTGTGTGTATAGTTGTGTAAGTGTGTTGATGATGATGAAGCTCTTAATTACGAGCATGATATGTTGAACGCATGTATGTCTAGGTGTGCATATATGCATGAAGGATCATGATTCCTATGACTAATGCATGTGTTGACTATATATATGTGCTTATGCCTAAATCTATCTAGATGCATGTATATATGTAAGCATATTTATGTAGGTTGATGTATATATGTTTATATGGTTACTAACGATGGCTCTTAAGGCCTATACAAGTCAAACACATATGTTCGATATACACGTTTAGGTACATGTGTGCATATTATTATATAAGTGAAATATGAATGCTTGTATGTTACATGCTTGTTATGTGAGGTATACAACTAATACATGAGTGAGGTGCTGATCCTTAATGATTGTGACACCCCTTACCGGACTCCTAAACAAATTCAACAAGCAATGCACATCCCGCTAGGCCACCCATCCTAAATATTGCTTCTGGTGTGAACTCCTTAACACTTATAAACTATTTTAGAACTTTATCAGATATTGTGTAGCTTCTAAGTCTAACCCTTAAATAGGTTCATTTATGGTATGATAGACTTAGAAAACCCATTTACAGACTTTTTACATGTTATAAAAAATTAGGCAACACAATGGCTACCCGGGTCACATACCAAAATTTTTTTCACCTATAAAAGCACTTTTATTAACACTTCTGGAACCTCTTGCTATCGCAATCAACATCAGCACATATCAATCACATATTACAAACATGTGGGGCCTCAAACCCGCAGTTATAAAAAATATCAAGTAAGCCATAAAGATAAAAAAACTTGATTATATATACATTGTATCTATCCTTCATATATACAGACATAAGCAACCTCTAA
>CANXYI011976919.1:0-18103 GCA_948208565.1 Hura crepitans
CAAAACCAAAGAGATAAACTATGGTTCTAAAATAGGCCAGCTTCAGCATCGTCAGGTCCGTGCGGACTTAGGAGATAACAATACTTAGTCTATCGAACCTTCATCAGGGAAGATTAAGTCCATCTGGACTTTTGCTCCAGTGCAGCATGCCATTTAACAACTCAAAAAATGTTCAAGGCAAATTGTTAGATTTGAATCATAATCATAAATAAATGTTTAAAATCATTAACATACTTCTTCTAAGCACGTTACATATCCATGGCATCGCAAGGAATCAATATGTAAACCCCTATTTATATGTTCGTGCAGACCTTTAACCCTTCTGATAGAGAGTCCGTGCGAGCTTGATATCCATTTGACATACATGCAAATAGGGATGTATGGACTAATCTAAACACTTATTTTTAAAAGTACTAAGCCTGTATGGACTTAATCAAATTCATGCATAGGGAGTAACATTTCATTCATCATGACAAATTCAAGGCTAATTGTAGACACCTACGATTCGTGTATCCTATGAGGCTTAGCCTACTCATCATTAATGGAGATGGAGATAACTAAGATATCACCTCGATAACAAGTATTTCAGAGATCATCAGCTATCCAAAAAACACAGAAAAATACATTAATAGAGCTTAGATTATTACCTATTATGAAGGAGTCTCTTGGAGTACACACAAAGGCCTTCTTTTTTGATCTAGTCACTAAGTCTTCTTGCATCTTGATGTAATTACTGTGGTTCTATTTCCAGTTATTTTCAATCTCTTATCAATATCTTCTCCTCCTTTTCTAAAGAGAAGTCTTTATACCTTTTTTCTAGGGTTTTTCTTATCTGGAGGGACTCCTAATCCCTTTAGGATCCTGACTCCTGGATTAAACAGGTAATGTTTAATTCTGGAGTTTATTTCTGTCAACAAATTTGTGCGGACTTACTACACCAGTTTGTGCATACTAAGGCTTCTAGAGTGATGGTCTATGGCCTACCTTGGCTGGTTTTGTCCTATTTTTGAATTAAGTCTATGCGGACTTAATCAGCAAGTCTGTACAGACCGAAGTCTTGGTGTCTTTGTGTGTTCTTAAGGAGTCCATCCCTGGCTATCCTCATTTGTTTGAAAAGGTGAATAGATCCATATTGCGGGGGCTTCACCCCTACACCTCCATTAGAATCATTATCAGGCTTTCGGGCTTTGGCTTATCGGCCCAAGCCCTCTACTTCCACCATAGATTCCCATTTTTTTCACCTTTTAGGTCACACCGCGAGCTTTTCGTGTCAAGTCATAGTCCAAATATATAAGAAAGTCTTATACCAAAAATTAAGGTGTCTACAGCGTGTATAGGGACCAAGTAATAAATTGATGAATTGGTAACTTCCTTCATGCTTAAAGTGTGGAATTCAACTTTTTTGATAGGGAGGTTAGTGAATTTAAAGCTTTAAAGGCATGTGCTTTGGAATTTGTATGTAAAAGGTATAGAAACCTTATATGGAAATTATGGCAATTGTGGTTAAGGTGTATGTAATTAAGAATTAGGTATGTATTTATGTTATTTGTGTATGAACTGTATGATTGGAATGAAGATTTAGTGAAAAGAATGAATGGAAAGACTAAGTCCTTATTTGGTCGAGAGGTGTGTGTACGTCTTTTTTAGGGTTATTTTCGCATGACTTCTGGGGTGTTTGTCATGAAAATACATGAATTATAATTGTATGTTGTAAGAATTGAGAGTGTTGACATTAGGCCTTAATTAGCCAAGAGGTGGGCTTGGCGTGTAGGCTAGGTGTATGCAAAGTTAGCATGGCAAATTGTATTGGAATTGGCTTATTGGTGATGGCATTTTATGGGTAAGTGATGAACTTGATGAATCAAGCTTGTATGTGTGTTTTCTTAGTGGGTTCGAGGCATTTATATGGCATATATTGGCATAGTTTGCATGATACTAGCATTATGTGTGTATAAGCATGCTTGTATGATGTTAGGATATGTGTATGTGTGCTTGAATGTGGAGAAAAGCATATACATGGCCATTAGGAAGCATTGGTCGAGAGGTAAGCAAAGCAATTTTTAGCATGAAAGGAAAGGTATGGCATGGCATATGTGTATGATTAGTATGATACTTTTAGCATGAATTAGAGGAATATGCATAAGTAATAAGGCATGAAATAAATGGAATTTGAGATACCTTTTAAAGTTAGGAAATGATTGAAAAAGAACTTGAAATTGGCTTAGAATAGCAAGGTAAAAAGTGACCTTAAAATAGACTAATTTTGACATGCAAATGGCACATAATTTTGGGACACTTTATAAAGTTTATATGAACTAAAATGGAAGCCTCTTTTATGGCTATTTCAGTTTTATAAGTGAGCTTGGCTTTAGGCCTATAAAAGTGTATGGAAATAAGTGCAAATAGCACTAAAAAAGGACCTAAAATGAACCTAAAATGGCCATCACTAATAGGCAAAATGACCTATAACTGTCCCATTAAAATGATTTTGGGACTATAATTAAAATAATAGTTTAACATGTGAATAATTGAGCCAAAATAATAGGATATACTAGATTTAATATGCTTTAATTTATTCTTTCAAAAATGGGTTAAAATGTTACAGAAAACTTTACCTGTAATTGCTAGACAAGGCTAAAAATTACCTGTACCTGTCCAGGTAAAAAATGGACTGTTTTATAAAAATTTTAATTATTTGCTTTTCAACTTATAATATTATAAAAAGATGGTCAATAAAGAAATGAACTTAAAATGAAGTCAGATGGCCCATTAGTTAGACACCCATTAGATGGGTTAATCAGTTAACATAGGAATTAGTAGTTGCTAGACTATATGTTCATAAGTGAGCCACTGCACTAGTTTGTAGGGTAGACACTCTTCATTATTGATTGTATATCAGAGTATGCCAGTGCAGTAGCAAAGGTCCATAAAGGAGCCACTACACTAGTCTGCTAGGCAGACTTGGAGGAAATATTTAACATGATTAGTGCCTCTAAGAGGTCTATGGATTGTTCCCTATGAATAGTTACTTAGTATTTTTACCCCTTGGGAGGTTCCTATGAACTTATCCCTATAGGCTATATTAGGCCAGTGCAGTGGTCAGGGTCTAAAATGTGAGCTACTACACATTTTTTAGTTCCCTTTTGGTCTAATGTCTGTAAGTGTCATCTATCTAGTTAGGCCTATGAAAAGGAATTAAAAAATACACCATAATGGCATTTTGGTAATTTTAAAGAAAATATAGCATATCATCTGAATGACATAATCATTTGGCATGTTGCTCATATACTATGCCTAGACCATTAATTATGCTTGCATGTGTGTGTTAATGCATCTTTTAAGCGGTTTAAATTAACTATTGAGTTTTATACTCAATGTACCTATGTTGTGTTATGCTGGTATTAAGAATAAGCAAGCTAGCCTTGGTGATCGTGTAATGTAGCCATACAAGTGTTGAAAGGTACTAAAAGTTATTTTTCTTCTTTTAGTAATGACACTCATGTAAATCCTATAGGCTTGGGTTAGCATGTTTAGAAGTTGCTATGTCTATATTTATAACTTGAATGTGATGTATATAAGTAGGTGTGGTGTTTGTTTGGTTTGATAATTGTGGACTTGAGGCCCTATATGTTTGATTTTGATATATGTCTAACATGTGTTAATGTTGATTAGGGGACTAGAAGGGTCTAGATAGAGGTTTATGGATTTTTTACCTATAGAAGTGTTTTTTTACAGGTGAAAAAAATTTTGGCATATCACTCAAGTGGCTATTATGCTGCCTAATTTTTTATGACTTATATAGTGTCTATAAATGGCTTTTCTGAGTCTAACAGACCATGTATGAATATGATTAAGGATTAGATTGCACATCTAAGAAATATATGATAGACTTTTAGAATAGTTCATAAGTGTTAAGGAGTTTTCCTTAGAGCAATCCAAAGATGGGTAACCTATCAGGAAGTGTATCACCTATCGAGTTTCTTTAAGAATCCGATAGGGGGTGTCACATCTTTATCATATGCAATTGTATCAAAAGAGAATCGCTAGAGCCTACAATAAAAAAGTCAAGCCTAGACACATAACAAACTAGGCTTTTATTAATAGATCCCAAGGGAAAGTTCAAGCCTAATTGGGAAGGCCCATACTTAGTTAAGAAGATATTCAAACATAGAGGTGTCAAAGATCTTAGAATTAGAAGGCAATGAATTCTTAGAAAACATCAACATGGACAAACTAAAGATGTACTTCTATTGAAGATTAAAAAAAATGTCTGCTAAGTTGAAAATCCAAATAGAGTAGGTTAGGCAAAAGTTAGCACACCCCAATAAGGTGAAAACCTATTAGGCACTTCATTCAAAAATTAGAGGATTTGAGATAAAAGTCCAATCATGAAAACCTTTTCAAGGTTTATTGGTATCAACAATGTCATTAATGGGAAATTAATATATTTGCCTAGATTAAGTAACTTAGATTTAAATGCAATTGATAGCAAAAATGCTTTATTCATGATCGTTGGTATGTAAACTTTTACCAAGTGAGAAAAATCATACAAGTAACCAAACTCTAAAAGTCTAAACACATCTTTTCTTTTCAAACATAGAAGTTTTATCCTCACATTGTCTCTTTAGTACTAATGTCTTGTTATCTCTAGATATACTTAGAATCCAATATCTATAATTATCATCTATACTTATGTTGATAGTCATATGATTAAGCACATCTCTTGGTATAGCATGAAGCTTCCATAAGTCGCGAAAAGAGTGTGAGAAATACAATGTTAAAAGTCCACCTTGAAAGCCCAAAGGTTCAGAGGGGACCCTTTGCAATAGACCAAATTGCCATTAGATCTAAAAATGGATATAAAATGTAGAATGCCTCAATCCGATCAAGGGAGCATAGCTCGAATGGCAAGATAGAGAAAAATTGGTGATCTTCTACCAAGGACACCTCTAGCGGACTACAACAACAGTATTAAACCATTCAGTTCATTGATCATAAGTGTTAAGTTTCTTCTTAAGTTTACTTTCACTACTAAACCTTTTCTGAAGGAGGTACAAATAGTCCTAATTTCTCTTATAATGAAATCTATATAAAAAAAAGCTGTTAGGTTGGAAAATCCATAAAGGACCACCTAATCAAAAGTTAGGCAAACTTGCTAGTGGAAAAACCCTCACAAGTGTAATAAGTAAAAGTTAAGGTTAAAAGAAAAAAAATATAATAAAGCTAGAGTGAAAACTCGCAAGGGCTCTCTATGCATACCTGTAAAAGATGTGGGCTCCCAACTACAAAGTCAATATCCCCTCTCTTTAAAGCATCCAATCCTCGAATGGTTTCAACTAAGATGACACCAAAAGGATTATGGTTGGAGAATGTTTTAGGTAGAATTTAGAGGACCTTCAAATTACAAAACTCATCTGTGAAGGTGACTAATAACAAGTTGCCAAGGATGCATAGTAACACGCATTTAGGCCATTCCACTTAATTAATAGGAAATTTTTTAGCAAAGTCCAAAATCATTTGTAAAGAGAATCACTTTTTGAGCCATAGGAAGAGAAACACTTAAAGTAAGAACAATATCTATTGGAAAATACTCCTCGAAATATGGAAGAGCCAGAGGATCATCTAAAGCAACTTTATAGTTCAAAATATTAGTGACTTCTTCCATAGATAGGGTAATTTCTTGATGATTGAAGATAAGCACATGGAAGCTAGGGTACCAATAATGCATAATAGCATTCAAGAATTTATGGTCAATACTCAGTTTTCTCAAAAACCTAAGAGCAAAAAAGGGAGCAAGCATGTTAGAAGTCTAAGAAGCCTTTGGTTCTAAGATCTTGGACAATTGTTGACTAAAGGAGAGAGGCATAGTGAAGTATGGCATAAATAAAGGAAAAGAGAGGTATTTATAGGCTATAACCCTCATCATTCCTTTTTCTACAAGGACAAGGAATCCAAAGCATGCGAGGATGTGTATACGGACCTCAAAACATCAGAAGTCGACATCATGGTCTATACGGACTAGTTAAGATAGGTCCACAGCAGTGTTTGTTACCAACTAGGAATTATTTAAAGATAATGTTCATATGAATCTTTATACACCATGTTTGCACAGACCAAGAATTACTAATAAGAACTATAAAGTGCCAAGCCCTCTAAACAATTCTTGCTAAAAATGGCACTCATTTGAGGTCACTAAACCTCTGATAGAATAGCAATTGCAATAATACATATTGTTATCATCTATGGTCTGATGTCATCAATCTATAGTGTGATTCCCTAGACGAAGGCGGTCTATGTTATTCAATTATGGTAGAATATTTTTCATTAGTTATCACACATTTGTATACAAGGATATAAGATTGTATTTAAAATAAAAGATTATGTACTAACATTTATATATACAAAATGTCAGGCCTATTCACAAAAAAATGACAAAGCTACCATCTATTTCATCCTTCATTCTTATTCTCATCCTTTATGTCCTCATCATCAGTAAAAAAAACACCAATTTCTCAAAAATCATCAAGGCCCTCAACTTCTTCTGAGTCTTTTAAAGAGTAACAACCTTTCTTGACAACTCATTCTGTAAAAGAATGAAGGGTCAATGCATGACATGCTTACAAATACATTTGCATAAATTAACTAGTATAGGAAATTGCTTATAGTAAGAACTCAAGTCTTGTCCACCATTGCCTGCCTAAAGGCTTCCACTGTATGAGTAGTTCTCTCTATAAAAGCCCTTTTTACCTTCTCAAATCAAGACAAAAAGTGTCGCATTAAATCAAGTCAACATAATAATCAATAAAAGTCAAAAGGTACCATACCAATGTGGTGTTCTCTAGCTGAAAAAGAACTAACCAATTATCCTCAATTTAAAGGTGAGTAGAGGATAGCTCTCTATCCACACCATATCACATATAGCTCAGCTCTAATACATCGATCAAGGTGCCCACGATTTTATTAGGCAATGATGACTAACTAAAAGATGGACTAGAAACTCTACTCTTAATAGTATGAGTATAAAGAGGTGAAAACTGATAACTATGAGAACTAGGAATAATCCTCGCCTTTTTTCTAGTCGAAGAAGGTTTAGCACTAGAGGTGGTGGTAATAAGCTACAACACAACACATAGTTAGAAGTTATTTTTAAAAATAATGAGTAGGAGATTAAGCAATTTACTTGAGGAGGAGGTCCTAAGGTGTAAGGCAATTGAGGTAGCAAGTGAGAAGATGCCCAAGAGAGATAACCCTCTCAATTACTCTACACCAATGTACTCTTAAGTATACCTACAGTCATACCTCACACAAACTCCAAATTATTGATGTACCTCCTAAATAACATTAAGTCAAGAGGACTTTAAGGAATGTGACATTCATTAAGCCCTATGTGCTAACTTATTACTCTTTCCCTCAGAAACCATGAATAAGCTTTAGGAGTGGTCAGCAACATCCTACAAAAAGATAATTCTCGAGCAGAATGTAGAAAGTCTAGCAGCTCTTTAAGTAGGAAGATCCACCATGCCTAATTAATTTGCAAATGTAAATGTTAATTTTAATCACCTAAATTACTAATAATGGGTGTTCACATGAAGATGGTCTAACCTATCTATCTATCATTAGGTATTGATGAGGGATGTCTAACTCGTAGGGTTGAGGTAATAAGTGAAGCTTGTATGCCTAAACCTATAAAAAAATAAAGGTCCGAGATCAAATTTTGAAAGGACCACAGGAAGTGAAAAAGGGATCAAAATAGATTACTTACAAGAACACCTAATACGAAGCCTTGTATGAACCGATGGCTTTTTTTAGTATGAACAACCATGTCCAAGCTTTTGAAAACTTAGCCAAGAGAGGAACAACACCAATTCTAGGAGCCAATACTCTTAATTTGCTCTAAGATAAGAAGAAAGCTCTAACTTATATTACCATTGGCATTGGCAAATAATATGGTACCCAGCACATATAGGAGGAAGTAAGACACATACTAATCAACCTCAAACTAACTTGATAGAGTTACATCCACCCACCTCTCATGCAAAATCTGTGCAGCGGATGCTCTCAGAACAATCTTGAGGTACAAAACCCAATAGCTCTTTCACTTCTTATGGTTGAAGTGAAAGGTAGCAATAGTAAGCATCAAAAGCAATAACCTTCTCGGTGCAATGTACTCCAGTAATAAAGGCTCAATCAAAGGGTGGTATCACCAGTTCCCTAAATGATAGGTGAAATATATGCATGGTGTTCACCCTCCTATCCAAAAAAAACCTAGAGAGCCTATAAATCTCAGCGAAATTCTCTATAAACCAAGCGGTCTATGAACATCTGGAACTTTATCACTCTCATCCTATTTTTAATAGGAATAGGCATCATTGAATACCATTGCTATGGTCTAAATAGGGTGCCTCCACATTTAAGGCGTGTCTAGAAAAAGTAAATAGATACAAGTAAGAGAAATGTCCATATGAATGAAATTTCCAATAAAAGTGTCCACACAGACAACAAGTAAATAGGCCACATTAAGTCCGCACAAACAACGAACACACAAATTGAAAACTACACATAGAAAGGCTAAACATGCAATAAGTCCACATGAACAACACATATAGGTAAAACTAAGTCCACATAGACTCCATACAGCCTTCAAAGAGTTAGGATAGACTACCTAATCTACCATATGCAAAAAATCTTAGCATCCTATGCTAATAATTCTAGAATAATTAATATAAGGTAAGGTCCATATAGACCTAAGAACCCCTAGGCAAACTAATTTTGCATGGACTTATTAATCCAAAAATAGCACATAAGAAGAATATGAAGAAAAAAATTGGTCAAACACAATAGGGCACATAAAGGGAAGAAAATACACCTTAGGGCACACTTTCGAGCATGCGCGATAAGCCAAATTGGCTAAAATTAGAGTCGGGTCATCAAAGGAAACTCTATTCACTATAGTAAGGCTTCATGGATGGTTGATGGCCGTGGAAGGCATGAAACCCTCCAAAATTAGCATGGAGATATCCTTAACCATAAATAGAGACAAATGAGAGGAACTTGAGGCTGGAGAAAGAAGAAGAGTCACCGAAATCCCATCCCTTGCTGTGGTATTTGTGGAGGAAAAAGAGGAAGGGTCACTAGAAGGAAAAGGAGCCATAGAAATTTCTTTTAGAAATAAAATAGAAAAAAATAGAAGAATGAAAATGAAGAAGAAAGGAAGAGAGCCAATAGTTATCAATCTATCATGAAATGTCCACACAAACTTATTTCACTTCTATCCACATGGACTTCACTTCTATCCATATAGAGTTAACTTACTTCCATCCACATAAACTGACCTTAGTTCTAACTACATAGATTAAACACATAGATATGTCTACATGGACTTGTAGACTCTATTCATAGGCTTGTCTCCTCACTATTCACATAAACTTTGTCATCACTTTGCATAAGATCCCTTGCACAAGGCACATGATTGATCTTTTTCACATGCATGTGGTCTTCACAAATTACTCATTATGAATGCTATATGTACACATGTTTAACACTTTACATTCACACATGTATAAACCATCACAATAATGTATGGTTAATAACTTGACGGGTCAAACACACATATGCACTAGCATTCCAATCAATATTAAGGTATACAACTACTTGATCTTCCTTGAATTAGAGCCTCATCTATAACTCATGAAAGCCAAGTATGCATCACAAAACTTGCTATATCAAACTGATACTAACTCCTATCATATTCTCTTTTGCATGACTTAAATTCTCTCAGATTCAACTATGTGTCCAATCTAATTTTCTAGGATTCAACTTCATGTCCAATCCAATATTGTCAAATAAGACTCCATGTCTAATCCACAACTTTCTTTGGTTTAGCCTAATAAGCAAATCCATAACTTTCTTAAGTTTAGCCTAACAAGTAAATCCACAACTTTTTTGGATTTAGCCTAATAAGCAAATCCTTAACTTTCTTAGGCTCAACTGACCAAGCTAGTCCAAAATTCCATCCCATTCAAACCCCAATCAAACCTCATCAGTAAAATAACCTTAGGTGTGATCAAAGCATCTTTCATTCAATTAGACTTTGTCAATCAAACAACCTTAGGTATATGTATTTGGAGGGAAGATATATTTTAGGTCTAACAAGCTCTTAGCAATAGTTTAGAGGTAGGCACCATATTTGATGTAGCCTCATGCCAAGTAAGTATACTTTTAGGTAAGTACTTTTAACTTAGGTACTTTAATATGCACTATTGTTTTGGCATTTCATAGGACACACCAAAATGGGGGCAACTATAGACTCCTCACCTTTTGGCATGTAATGATCACTAGAGACAGGCTCTTAGGCAATGGAATAAACCCCTTAGGAAGTCAGTCCGCATGGACCTATTTTAAATAGGGTTTACATGGATACACTCCACCTAAGTTTGTACTAGCCCAATTAGTTCTATTAAGCCTAAGGCCTATGGTCCACCCAGATAAGTCTAACTTCACATCCATATCAACTAACTCAAACCTAGCCTAAGACCAGGCCCAAAGCCCACAGATTAATGGGAAAGCATACCACTTAAGTTTATACGGAGTAAGATGTACCAATCCATATGGACTTGTTAACGTAAAATCTTCTAAAAGCAAGATCTTCCATCTTAACCCTAAGGCTATTAATACTTTTTTTAGGTATGAATAGAAGGGGAAGAAAAAGGAGGTTAAGTGAGCGGCAAATTTATAGTAGCCAAAAACCCATCTGTGAATCTAGAAGAAGACTCCGATTAAGATACGATCTACTAGTCTTATTAACCACACTTAAAATAATTTCTTCTATACTTATATACTTTGTGTTATTACTTGAGAGCTTATTCAAAAGGTAATATCTTATGCCTCCTTATATATATATTCTCATTAATTTCATGGACCTGTGATCTCTAAGGATTGATCACAAGTGAGGTGATTCTATGTAATCTCTACTTTAATTATAGGAGTAGGTCATAGTTTTAAGTTGTTTCATATTGTATAATTGATTGCCATTACATCATATTCATTCTATTATTTTTGTCCTAATTGAACTTACTTATTTGTGGGCATGTTAATGTTTGTATGAACTTACTTTCTTGATATGTGTATGATATGTCATCTACATGAACTTATGTTTCCTAACAATGTCTTATTTGTCTTGTGTATCATACTCTAATATATCTTATGTACTATATTGATATAATTCTATGATGTTAGTGTGTTGTATAATTTTCCCATTCTCTAAAATACATGTTATCAACAAATCAAAACTATTGTACAGTTTGCATAGACTCCCTCTCACAATGAGTGTAAATCGTATGGATAATCTTGTCTCATTCTTGAATATTTTGTCTTTAAGT
Organism: Hura crepitans; assembly: GCA_948208565.1. Lineage (NCBI taxonomy): Eukaryota > Viridiplantae > Streptophyta > Magnoliopsida > Malpighiales > Euphorbiaceae > Hura > Hura crepitans. Next base: position 11,379 of record CANXYI011976919.1, read on the forward strand.
CAATATGAACTCTTTTTTATGAGGAACATAGTTCACAGTGACATTTACTTTGAATTTTAGTTTCACATGTATTTTTATTTCTTATTTTCTCTATGAGTCTATATGAATCCTTTATCTGGTATCGTTAAACCTATTCTTTTGAGTTGTGTACAAGTAATTTTTCTCACTAGAGTAGAGATCTAGACGGATATAATATCCCTTAAGTAGTAACCTGCACAGACACTAGCTGGTGCTACATAGAGTCCACTCAGACTTATTGACATATAGATAGGACCAATTAAGTGCTTTACTTTATTTCCTTTTGGTTTTGTGCTTATTGTATCTTTTAGTTAATTTTGGGTTGTAATAATTTGTTAACTAACTTGTTTTATAGGCAAATTGCCTAACTTTCACATCAAATGATTTTTTAATAAATTAATTAGTGTTTTCATAATAAAATGGATTTAAGTTTTCTTAATCAAAAGTTATATTGAAAATGTATTTTAAAAGGCTAATGTCTTAGAGATAGGAGTTGGGCAATTAGCACCAATTCCTTTGAAATTATGGTTAATTGTCAAGTCATATCATAATTAATTAATAATCCAATTTTTTGATGTAGAAATGTATTGATATGCTTATTGTATGCTTTAAATATCATAATTTGTTTCTTATACATGCAAATGAGATATGGATGCTTAAATATAATGTATGCTTGCTTGATATAGGACTAATAAATGTTACAATATAAAATGGAAAGTGTATTATTAGGGCTTAAATAAGATTTGAATTTTAAACCTTCTAGTATAAAAGATCAAAGGTCCTAATGTAAAGGCTTAGTGGTGACTCCATTAACTACTATCATCCCTGGTAAAATATCATAATCTTTACAAGTTGTTATACCAAGGATATGATATAGGTAGTGGTTGATAGGTGCATAAAGTTTAAGAATAGGCTGAATATAGAGATCAAGATACATGTAGCTCCTATGAAGATTAGAGATTTCTCTATATTAGTATTAGCTTGCCATGTTATAGAAGAGGTTTAAAAGGAGAGATGGGAGTTCTATCAAATAAAGAGGTCTTTTGGTTAGGAATTAGCCATTGTAGCTCAGCACACATACAAGAAGTTCATTGGTGGTGAATGTAGGGTACAATCATAGTAGTTCTAGAGACAAAGCCTATCACAAAAATAGGGACAAAGAGCCTAAAGTAAAGTAAGATAGTAGTCATAGATTGCTAATGCTCTAATTTCTAAGGCCAAGAATAATCTGATACCTCAGTGTTAGACATGCCATAAAAGATATAAGAGAGAGTGTTGGAAGAACAAGCTAGGAGTATGCTTTAGGTGTGGTTCACTACATCATTTTCTTAGGGATTGTCCTAAGAGGTATGATGTTAGATAAAGATCTACACCTACTTCTCCTCGAGGTCAGAGAGGAGACCAAAGTGATAGAGGAGATAAGATAGAAGGAGATCAGAGGGTCCGAGTAGAGCCTAGAACACTATAGATAGTATGCCATTAGAGTTAGTAAGGAGACATACTCTGCAAATGTCATTGTTGGAATATTCCTTCTCTTTGAATCTCTTACTTTAGCTTTAATTGATCTTAGGTGTACACAATCATATATATGCATTATACGAGCACAAGATCGGGGTTTAGCTTTAGACCTTTTTGATATAGAGATTATGGTTAGCAACCCTATTGGTCATCGTGTGATAGTAAACAAGGTTTTTAAAAAGTGTCCCCTAATGACACAAAGGCACCAATTTCTAGCCAATCTTATTGAGTTACCCATTGATGAGTTTAACTTGATCTTAGGCATAAATTAGTTATCTAAGTATCAAGTGGTTATGAATTGTGGACATAAGCAAATACCGCTTAAAACTAAGGATGGAGTAGAAATCATAGTTGTGGGTGAGAGGATAGATTTTTTGTCTAACGTTATATCAATTGTAACAGCTAGGTGAATATTGAGAAAGGGTTGTTAAGCTTTCCTGGCATATGTGTATGATACCATAAAGGAGGAACTAGATAATAGTTTTATACCTATGGTGTTAGAGTATATGGATGTTTTTCGAAAAGAGTTGCTCAATTTACCACCTAAATAGGAACTTGAGTTCAGTATTAAGGTTTTACATAGCACTTCATCGATTTCTTTTGCTCCATATAGGATGGCTCCTGCATAGTTAAAAGAGTTGAAGATTCAATTCTAAAAGTTACTTGACAATGGTTTTATAAGGCCAAGTGAATCACTTTAGGGATCACTAGTTTTTTTTATTGAGAAGAAGGATGGTTCTCTTTGATTATATGTAGATTACCGATAGTTGAACAAAGTAACCATTAAGAATAAGCATCCTATACTAAAGATTGATAATTTTTTTGATTATTTTAAAAGAGCTAGGGTGTTTTCCAAGATTGATTTGAGATCTAGATATTATCAGTTAAGGGTTTAGGAGGAGATGTGGCTAAAAATGCTTTCAAAACATGTTATAGCCATATGAGTTTTTGGTAATGCCATTTGGGCTTCCCAATACTCCAGTGGCTTTTTATGGACTTTATGAATCAAGTCTTCTTACCTTTCTTGGATAAGTTTGTGGTAGTTTTAATCAAAGATATTCTAGTTTACTCTAAGAAGAAAGAAAATCATGAGTAGTATTTGAGAATAGTTCTTTTGATGTTAAAGGAAGATAAGTTTATGCCAAACTCAGCAACTATGAGTTTTGGCTAAGTAAGGTGCCTTTCTTAGGACACATAGCTTTATTAGAGTTTATCTTAGCAAGATTAAAGTGGTTATGGAATAGAAGGTGCCTAGGAACACAACATATATAAAAAGTTTCCTAGGTTTGTGTTGGTTTTACATGATTTGAGCACAACAAAAAATTAAAAACTTTTTGTGCAAAACAAATTAATGGCAACAAGGATCACAATATGTCAAAATGAAAAACAATAGAAAAATCAAGCAACATAGAAATTTTTACTGTTATCTATTATATGGCGATCCCTTTTCTTTAGCTCACCTTATTAGGTTATTAGAAACCACAATGATCCTTACTAAAAACACCTTTAAGGTATCCACATAAGAATTAAAGTGATGAAAAACTGAATACCAATATGCTATTAACATATTCAGAATGGAGAAGAACAAGAATAAGAGAATCCAAAAATTCATAAAGAGTGCATGTTAATTTTCATTCTCTTTGGTGGCTAATTTAATTAAGCTATTTATACTAAAATAATCCTCTTTAGGTCAAATTTTAACCCTTAAAATTTTACCAAAAATTTATTTAAGGCTTATAAATTGGGCCTCTTTTTTCCATTGCATAAGGCCTAGTAATAGTGTCCTTAAATAGGCTTTTAAGGCTCAAGCCCTTTTTAACACTTAAAAAAGTCAAATTGGGTCAATTGGGCTCTAAGCCCAATATCTCTTTTTCTTATTTATTTCTTCATCCTTCAATAATATCTCATATCATTGAAATATCAAAAACATTGATAATCATTTCAATTCTTTAAGTGTGTGACCTTATGGGTTTCCAAAATATGTTAATAGTACATAGTGATTTAGAATCCTAGTCCAACTTATACTCTTATTGTTTAATCTTATTAAGCCCTTAATTAGTTTCTAATTAATAATTCAATTATATATAATCTTAATAAGTGTCTAACCATACATCAAGACTACCCAAAGTTAAGTGGTTTGACTTAACCCTTTCATATATAGTTACCGTGGAATTACCCTTTTCACCATACTTTATCTCGTTTAAGTTTGAGTATAGAATTGTGTTAACTCAATATTTAATTAAGTATGTCTAATTAAGCCTTAAATAAGTCAATTTTAATATTTATATCTTTATTCCCAAAATTCCCTTGTGAATCTCATTCACACTTGCATTTTACTCTGATAAGAGATTCCCCAAATAAAGATATATTAGACTTGTGAGATAAACTTCCAATTATAATATGAGGTGGTGAATCCTTTATTGATCACTTAAGTACCTTTAAGTTTCTCAAACTATACCTAACATCTTAGTTATGTATATATCATGGTGAAGTAAAAGCACTAGAGTCAAAGTATACCATTTGATACCTAAGATAACTTTGATAATCTCAAGTCAAAAGATACTTATACCTAATGATATGATGAGATGACTTCACTAATGTAGATTATGTATCCTTATAAAGATTTTATGTTTAGGGCTCTAATGAACTTATTTCTCCAACAAGCATCCACATGTTAACTTTAAGCATCACCATGTTTTTAACTTGTGAGAACTATTATTTGACCAAGTCACAGAGTATAACATGTGTTAGTCTATCTATATCAATAATATCCCATCTTGTTAATACTATGACTAGGGATAGTTTTGGTATTTCACATTTGAATGCAATAGAAATCTCACATCATGAACTTTTCATGATTTTCTCTACACTATGAAATAATACAAGGACCTTTATTACAAAGTTTAAGATAAATATCAAACAAATGAATTAATCATAAGCACTTATGTAATAAATAATGCCTTTTATAATAAATTAATTTACACAAAATATCCCTAGTACACACATGCTCTAGGGTATAAAACTAATGATCTCCCAGTTGCACTAGAGCCAATCACTAATGTATCTAATATCTATATTATTTTCATAAAGATTGAACTTGTTTTGAGTTAGTGCCTTAGTAAAAAGATTAATAGTGTTCTGACCTTTGGGTACTCTCTTAATCTTTGCATCTTTCCTACCAATAATCCTTCGAATTAGATGGTAGCACTTAAGAACATGTTTGAATCATTAATAAGGCAATTGTCATAATACAGAGGTACTAGATTAACAATAAAAGGGATCACTCCTCATTTAATAACAAACTTTATAATCCATACTGCTTTTTTAGATGTGTCGAATGTTGTAATGTACTCAGCTTCGATAGTTAAGTTTACAATTGTATCTTGTGTAGAACTCTTCCAACTAACTACACCTCTAGCAAATATGAATACATAACTTGATTAGGTTTTGCAATCATCTTTATTAGACTGAAAGCTAGCATAACTTGATTGGGGTTTGCAATCATCTTTATTAGACTAAAAGCGAGCATCGGTATACCGGCTAACTCTTAAATCACTTTCTCTATATACCAAAAATACATTCTTAGTCCTTCTAAAGTACTTAATGATATTCTTGGTAGCCACCTAATGTTCCTCTCCATAATTGGATTAGAATCTACTTGTGACAATAAAAGCAAATGCTACATCAGGTCGAGTGCAAAACATAACATACAGATAGATCCTATAAATGATGTAAATGGGATTTTATCATGTATTCCCTCTCTTCTTGTGTTTGTGAACACATAAACTTATAAAGGATTTTCTTATGAAGGATAAGAATAAACCCTTTCTTTAAGAGATCCATGCTAAACCTCTTTAGCATTTTCTCTATGTATATGACTATGAAAGACCTATCAACCTCTTTGATCTATCTTTATTGATCTTTATCCCTAGTATATAGGTTGCTTCACTAAGGTCTTTCATAGGGAATTTATTTGATAGCCAAATTTTAACTAATTAAAGGGTTAAGACATCATTTCCTATAAGTAGTATATCATCAACATATAACACAAAGAAAATGATTGCACTCCTACTAAATTTCTTATAAACATATGGCTCATTTGGATTTTATGAGAAACTAATCTCTTTAATTATCTTACCAAAATGAATGTTCTAGTTTCTAAATGCTTCCTTCAATCCATAAATGTATTTTTGAAGCTTGCATACTTTACTACTATCAATGGATATGAATCCCCTAGGTTGTGTCATATACACCTCCTTTGATAGATTTTTATTAAGGAAAGTTGTCTTTACATCTATTTGACAATTCTCATAATTATAATAAATAACAATAGTAAGCAAAATCCTAATGGATTTAAGCATGGCTATCAGTGAAAAGGTTTAATCAAAGTCAATTCCTTACCTTTGATGATAAGCTTTTTCTACTAACCTTGCTCTATGGGTAACTACATTACCCTCTATGTCGATCTTCTTTGTGAAGATCCATTTACATTAAATGGGTTTTATCGCTTCAGGTGCATTAACCAAAATCCATACTTGGTCATCATACATGGAATCCATTTTAGATTGTATGGCCTTTGTCCATAATTTTGGTTCTAAACTCTTTAGAACATTCTCAGAGCATGTAGTCTTATCTTCTTCTACTATAGTTACATTACTATTCTCATCTATAAGAAATCCATACCTCTCAGGCTCAATACAAACTCTAGTAGAACGTCTAGGTACTTATGTTAAAATAAGCTCTGCTATTACATTATCATCATATGTAATAGGCTTAAGATCAGTCAGTTGATCTGCCTCTATTTATGGGTTTTAAACTTCATCAAGTTTGATTCTACTCCCACTGTCTTCCTTTAAGAGAAACTTTTTCTCTAAAAAGATAGCATGCTTTGAAACAAACACCTTTTATTCCAAACTATTATAGAAATAGTATCTAAAAGACTCTTTTCAATATCCCATAAATAAGCACTTATCAGATTTAGCATCAAGCTTATCAACCACCATTCTTTTCACATAAGCAAGACAACCCCATACTTTTTAATGTTAAAGAATTGGTTTCTTATTGCACCATATCTCATATTGTGTAGCATCAACCGACTTTGATGGAACTCTATTTAGAATGTAAATAGTAGTTTCTAGTGTATAACCCTAAAATGACTTAGGTAGAGTTGTGAAGCTTAGTAGGGATCA
>CANXYI011976956.1:0-12082 GCA_948208565.1 Hura crepitans
CAGTGTTTACATGAGTGCTACCTAACAAAATAAAAAAAAAACTTCTATGTACCCTTTATATTATGTGATGCTACATAACATAATCTCTAAAGTTAGACTATTTAGCTTCGCAACCTGCACACCAAAACACTAGTATGTTAGGTATAAAACTCTATGGTGAATTTAATGCATTAAAAATATGTCATATGTAGACACTTAGATGCAATAATAGGCTATAAATGCAATACAATGATTAACTTCATGTAACACTAATTCATATTAGTCAGTATCCCAGTTCATTTAATTATAATAATGCCATTGTGATAATTTCAATTAGTTTAATTATTTAGTAAATTGCCATTAATCTAATCTATAAATTAATTAAATTTAAATTTAATAAGCTCTACAAGATAGACTACACCTAAGACACTGGATGAGAAGGGAATTGAAAAGCTGTGCAGTTGCCCATATTCTAAACCCTGACCGCTGCATCGGCCTGATTTGATCGTAGGGATCAGCTCACTTGAACCTCCCAATACTAGACAGGAGATTGTAGGGATCAGTCTATAGACCTCCCAATATCTCAAACAAATTAACCACTAATCACATTTTGGATAGCAGGGATTAGTATGTAGACCTCTTAATATCTAGATAATAATCAATATCAAACACTTCCAAAGGTTAGCAAGGATTAGCCCATAGATCTCTCAATATCTAGAAAATCCTTAGTAATTATCTAACAGCTGCTAATCCATAAGTTAACTGGTCAACCCATTCAGTGAGTGTCTAACTAATGGGCAATCTAACCTTATTATATGTCCATTTATTTTTTGACCATCATATTATAATATTTAGAAGTGAAAAACAGATAGTTATCAATTTATTTTGATAGTCAAAATTTGACCTGGATACTTACAGTTAATTTTTGGTCTTATCGGACAGTTATGGGTCAATTTTTCTAAGGCATTTTAGGTTACTTTTGTAATGCCTAATAGTCAAGGTTTTATGAACAATACCTTCTAGGGCCGAGTGATGCTCCTCATGGTGCGGGTCATCATCACGAGTCCAAAGACTGGTTTATTAGTCATAAAACTTTTGACGAGCTTGAAAATAAGGAAAATGAATGAATTAAAAAAATTTAGCAGAACCAATAAATCATTTCAAGTTAAGAACTAGCAAATCAGGAGATAAAATGAGGTGGGGGTTAGGATAGCCTTGGGATGTGCCTGAACTGTAACACTCAACAGTCAAGGTCTTATGAAAAGTACCTACTCGCCCGAGTGATGTTCCTTGCGGTACGGGTCATCATTTCAAGTCTGATGACTAGCGTATTGGTCATAAAACTTTGATGGGCTAAAAAATAGGGAAAACAAATGAATTAAAAAAATTTAGCAGAACCAATAATTCACTTTGGGCCAAGAACTACTATTTACAGAGATAAATAAGGTCGGGCCGGGACAGCCTGAGGATGTGCCCGAATGGTCTCAAAAATACCATACCCTTAACCTCAAAAATTCCACTAAGTATGATGGAGGAGGAATTAGAATTTTTTGAGATCAATAGATATTTTTTCTAAATATTTTATTCTGGCTGTGAAGAGTGAAAAAAGTCAACGGTGGAATTTTGACCTAAAATTTTACGGGAGTCCTAGTCCCATTACTCAAGGAATTTTAAAACTAAAATGGGAATTTTTGGAGACCTATAAAATATTTTATGAAAATTTGAATAAAAAAGTGACATAAAATGCATAAAAATGGTTTGGGGGCCATTTGGCCCAATCCAATGGATCCAACCCATAACCTATAAAAGGTTATACATGTGTGTACACCACACATGTGACCAAACCTTCATCTTCCTCACCAAAACCCCTAGGCTGATGCCATTGACAAGGAAACCACCATTTTAGTTAAGTTTTCTCTCTCCTAATCCACCCAAATTTCATAAAAAAGTTATAAAATTAAAACCTCCATCATCCATACTCATCAATTCCACCATTAATTGTAAGAAAAGGAATTCAATTTTAGGAGTTTGCATACTTGAGTGAATAGTGCCCAAAGTAAGTAAATGTCCACAAATTCCAATTTGTATTTTTGATATAGGTAGCTTAGGTAATTTTTAAGAGTCCCTATGGTTTTAGAATTATATTTAAAGTTATAGATAATTCTTGGGAATTTTTCTAAGCCAAGAATAGTTATGTTTAGGGTTTGAGAAATCAAGTGAGAAGAATCAAACAAACCAAGCTCAAAGTGGTGGAGAAAGGGGTGTACACACACCCTAGGTATGTGGAATAACTCAAATATATTATGCCTAGCTTGTATGTTGAATTTCATATATGTAACATTGTATGGAAATGTGACATTTTAGGTGTGTGCATGTTAATTAGGTAGAATTGCATCAGAATCATGTATTTGGCATTAAAATAATGAGATTTTATAGATTAAATTGGAATGAATTTCGTGTGTAGGTGTATGCCCATGTAATGTTTGAATGGTATGTGATAATGTGTGTGTTGTGTGTGTTCATGTGATTTGCACATTAGGTGTGAAAAATGAGGTGTAAATTAAATGTAGAAATTGCAAGCAAAATGACCTAAAAATGGCATGTTATGTGACCTAAAAAGGTAACTTATTTAGATCTAAAAAATGTGAGTAGAAACTTTGTAAATTAGTATATGTTATAATGTGGAATTGATGTAAGAATACTAGTGTAAAAGAACCTTAAAAATGGAACTTGAATGGTATAAGAAATGAAAGGCACAAAATGTAGAAATGACAAAATGAATAGTGTCAGTTGCGGAAACTGACCAAATAAATAGTGAAATTTGCGATATTTGCAAAACTATAATTAATTGTGTGGATTAGGTCTAAAAAGGTAACCTAAGGATAAAATAATAACAAACACTATCCAAAATGGTTAATAGCCCATCAGTTAGACACCCACTGGATGGGTTGATCGATTAACAAGGGGATAAAGTAGCTACTAGGTAGTCCGTCCTTCTAGGGCCCACTACCTTGTATAAATTGTGATGGGTGCAATTGCCAAGGTTCTGTGATGAGCCACTACACTATAGGTGATTTTTATGGATATTAGGTGTGGTTTACGAATGGGTCCCTGCTATCTGCTAGTCAGATATTGGGAATGGTCTACAGATGGATCCCTGCTATCAAGCGAGGTAAGTGCAGCTACTTAGGCCATAAAAGTGGGCCACTGCATAGGACGCATCTTGTTGTCCAGTGTCTTAAAGTGTAGTCTATCTAGTAGAGGCCTATAGTGGAATAAATCGGTTTGAAATAATGCATAAGTAAACTTGATAAAATAACTATCTGAACTTAGAGTGTTAAGATCACTTACTGTGTGTGGAATATAACATATTGCTTGCTTGCATGGATTGACATAATATGTTTGCATTATTCCACCACTAAGTGTTATGCTCATCGTGTCAGTGTTTTGATGCATAAGCTATAGATAGAGCTTGAGTCAGCATCAAACCTCACCACCAATGTAGCTACCTAGAACCTTTGGTACTTTTGTTTTCCTTTTGAGTCATGTATATAGAGATGCACTCATGTATGCATGTAGATAGTGTGTAGGTGTATGGGATATATGTATAGTTGAAATTGATAAATTGTATATATGCATGGCTATGTGTGTGTATGAACGTCTATTTCTGCATGTTGTATGCTGATAGGTCTATGACCCTGTGATTATGGATGGAATATGATATTGTGTTACTTCCTATGATTTAGAGGACTGAAGGGTTTAGAAGGAGGGATAAGGTTAGAAGTTAAGTTTATAAGTGTTTTTCTTTACAGGTCAATTTAGGGTAGTTACTAGGGTAGCCATTATACTGCCCGATTTTTCGTGAATGTCTAGTAGTGCCTAATAGAGATTTTAATAGACTAAAATAGTCAGTAATTAGGGAATAAATAATCATAATGGGCTTAAGACTAGGTTTGGTTAAACTTGGTTAAGATTGGGTAAAAGTTAAATAAAAAGCCTTTGGGGAAATCCTAGGATGGGTGACCTCAATGGAAAGTAGTATACTCTACCTATTTCAAGTAAAAGTGGGTAGGGGGTGTTACATAGAGGGAACTAAAATAGTGTAGTGATCTATATTTTAAACCCTGACTACTACACCGGCCTAATAAACATCATAGGGATTAGTCTATAGACCTCTCGAATCACATATCAATATTAATCACACAATCTAGTCTACCCAACAGACTAGTGTAGTGGCCTTCCGAGACTTATGCCACTACACCAGTATAATCACATAAATAGCACCAAATATGTAAAATCATACAATGGTCTATCCAATAAACTAGTACAGTGGCCAAAAAATAGACCTCGACTGCTATACCAGCCTTATCTGAAAATCAAATAGTGTAGCAACTATTAAATCACTGAGTTAGCTAGTTAACCCATCCAGTGGGTGTCTAACTAATGGGCTATTAACCTTAGTTTATGTTTATTTATTTACTGATTAACTTCTTAAAATATTCTTAAGTGAAAAATAGACAAATTTTATTTTTATCTCATAGTTAAATTTTAGCCCAATCTGGTATTGCTATAATTAAATAGTATCGGGTCAATTTTTATCTATATTTTTAAGTCCTATGATGGCTAACATTTAAGTCATATTATTATTGATTTTAATCCATAATGAATCATCCTTTATTAACAATTTACTATCCAAGTTCATTTTGGTTTAGGTAATGGTCAATTTAGACAATTATCGGTCAATTACTTAATTTGCGTCAACTAGTTTAAAGTCCATTTTACCTCCTTTTTTAGTGTCATTTTTACCATTCAATTCACATTTTCCATAGGCTTAAGGCCAACATCAATTAGTCCACTTAAAAGGCAAAACAATAGGTATACATGGCATTCTATAATATTTTCCCATAGTAGCCAATTTAGGCACAAATTCTAGGCACATTTCAAGCTATTTTTCAAGTTCACTTTCTAGTTCAAGTTCAAGTCTCGTTTTAGGCTACTTTTCAAACCTTTATAATAGGCATTTGTTCATTCATCAAAACACATTCATTGGTCCATTTTATATCATGCCAATCTCATACACTTATTGAAATCATGCTAAGTCAATTATGCTATGACAAAGGTTTATTTAATCAAGCTTTGTTACACATACTCATTACATATATGTTGTCAATTCTTTCATGCCATTTTCATTAGTTTAGCTCTTAGTTATAGATACCTAATGGCCTTAATCATGTATTTTCTTATGGTTAATCACGCATCCATGCTTTCATTCATAATTTAAACACATTCATACACATACATACACATTTTTATGCCATCTAAGATAGTTTACACAAATCACATGCCTCGGCCATAGCTTGACTCCCATGCAAACATACACAAATCAACCCATTCATAATAGTATTCACCACACTTCAATCACAAAAGTCATAATAATCACTTAAATGCTACCTTAAACCAACCCATACACCCATTTCAACCCCTAATAACTCTCGGCCACTAACAACCTAACACTATCCCAATTGAACTCCATTATAACCACTTAATTCACATTCAATTAGGCTAGGTTCTTTAAGAATTCATTGAAGCCCATATTATAACTAATTTAATTCTAAAATAGCCACATTTAAAGCCAATTCCAGCCATGAAAATTTAGAGGCATAAAGTGAATTCTTGAATTCACTTACCTTGGTCACAATAAGATGATTTCCCAATAACTTAATGCCTTTAAAAACTCAAGAATTCTAGCCTCTTTATCATGACAACATCCACTTGAAAACACCTCAAAATTCATGCACAACCTCAAATTAAAATTCCAGTTATATATCTATCACTAGGTACCCTAAATTCCCTTAGGAAAAATCATAAAAAGTCGAGAGAAACTCACTTCCCAACTTGATTTCCCCTTGCTGGAATTACCTTTAAAACTTTGCACTTTTATGGAATTTTAATTAATTCTTGAGAACTCCTTTTTCCTTAATTATTCCTCTATAACTCCCTTAACATTTAGTAGTAAATTTAGGTGACAATTACTAGATGAGAAAGCTTGGAGAAAAGAATGAAAATAGAGATTTTCCCCAGGAGTGGCTTCAACTCTAGCCAAGAAAGAAAGAAATTTTTTTATGCAGTGAGTGGGTTTTGCTGCTTGGCACCATGTGTTGGCATGTGTAAGGGCCTTAGTCTAGCTGGCTTGGCACGAGTGGGACCCACGACCTCCCGAACCATTTCGAAATGGCTCAATTTTGACAAAAACTTTAAAAAATTATTAAAAATCATAAGAACCTCAAAAATTAGATCGTTTATTTTAAAATTCTTCATTTAACCCCATTTACATGCTTGTAAAATTTTGCAGCTAAATTCCATCGATAAGACAATTTACAAACTACCTCAATTTATATGCTAAACCTAAAAATTATGAGAACTTACAAAAGACGTCGAAATTCAAAAATTCCTTCACTAATAGACTCAGGGGAATTTTTAACCTTTTGGGTACAGTATTTTCGGGTCCATCTAAGCACATCCATGGTTTTTCTTGGCTTGACTCAATTTAACCCAACATATCACTAGTTTTATAGCTTAAAATGATTTATTGGTTCTACTAAATTTTTAAATTTGGACTATTTCATCACTTTAGAGCTCCTCGAAGTTTTATGACTAGTTTTGCTACCTCGATTCTTGTGCAACTGTCCCGGCACCTTGGGCACACTTCTCGGACCTAGTGGCATTGTTCATGGAGCCTCGATCCATAGGTATTACATTTTCCATCCATACAATTCATTCATCCAAACCAACATTCTTCCATCATGTTTCATGTATATACCATAAACACATATATACCATAGTTTAGAATACACGTACCTCTCAAGCGTAAGTTCATGTAAGCTTTATTTTCTCATCTTTAAGCTTACCTCATCACAATTTTTTCTCATCCTTCACCAATTCCATCATGGATTTCCTCACATAAATTGTCAAAAACATTAATACATACTAAGTTTTATAATAAAATTCCATAAATATATCCTACCCTTTAGATAATCTCATAAAATTACTTGGTTTGAGATCAACTTAGCCACTTTGGTGTCACAAAATTACCTATCTTCCATCTCTTTTTATCTTCTAAAATCCATCTCTTTCTATCCAATTTATAAAGGGCTAAGATGTTAGGCTAAAAGAGTGACCATTTATGTGTATTATTATATGATTATTTGGTAAAATTATGGTGTGAAAATGGTGGAGAAAGGGGGAGGACGAATTTCAACCATGAAAAGGTTAAGAGGGCTTGTCTTGGATGAAACTAAAGTGAATAATTTATTATTATTTGGGCTTTTACAAATGGGATTGATGGCTAGGATCAAAAATCAACATTTACACATAGATGGCTAAGATTAATCCATGTGCAATTAACTAAAAAAATCATTTACTCATTTTCATGTTAATAATTCCATCTTTCCACTTGGATGGCCATGATTTCTCCTTATTTCCACTTGATCCAAGGGCTCAAAATGCTCCCTAAATAATTATTTGTCATTTTCCTTACATATGTACACATTTAATGTGAGTTTATTTCATTAATTCATTTCTCATAGCTCCTATTTTTACAAAATTCCAACATTATAATTTTTGGATTCCTAATAATTTTTTTTTACCATTAGGATGTGCAACTTTTGGAATTTTTCAAGCACGTTTTTGAATTTTTCCATTCAGCTTTAAAAAATTTATTATCAGTTGTAGACCATAAATTTAGATTTAGTTTTTGACTTTTTAACCTCCTATATGATGTCAAATGCTTCTCAAATTTTACCCTAATACATCTTAAAATAAATACAAATTTTTGGTTTAGTTAGCTCTATTTGGTTTAAGGACACTATTCATCGAAGCTCGCTCTCAAACCTCATTTTTTAGGCATTTTCTCATCATTACTAGGCCATACGTCACTTTCTTGTTACTCCCATATGTCTCTCTCCTCTTTTTAACCATAAATTGTAAATTTCACATTTTGCCCCCTAGCCATTCCATGAAATTACCATTTTACCCTTCAATCATTTTTTGCTCCATAGTTAACACAACTCTACATGATCCGTACATCCATTTTATTTCCCACTATTTCTTTAAATTTCAATTCTACCATCATGAAAATAGGATTGGAAGTCGAGGCATGACAATCCTTCCCTTCTTATGAAATTTCATCCTCGAAATTTCAATGACATGCTTCCCTTCTTAAGCTTTTCATGGGATTTTATATAACATACTATCCAATTTCTATAGTCTTTCTTATTACTCTCGTTATATGATATACTCATTATTACTAACTAAACCACCCTTGATAGTGTAAAATCCACCATGCTCTCACAACATTGTCCTAATTATAAGTCTTTACCCACCGATTATTCATTCCCAATCATCCTAGAAATTCTCTATTTTTAATATTACCATAACCAATCTCATTTATATGTTCCAGAGTCTAATCCTTCTCTTTTCCTTACTTTATTATCAGACATCCTATTTTTATATCCATTTTCAATTATCATCTCTTAAGACCTCCTTCTAAAAATCCATTTTTAACTAATACAATACTCAATTTAGAAACTTCTTATGTACAAGTATGCATTGTCAATTACCCTTTTTAATTAGGGCAACATGCATTTAGATGTTGATGAATCATAATCATGCATATGCAAAAATGTTAATGATAATTAGGTATTATGATTATGCATGTTCTGATGATGGCAATGACATGAGATCATACATAGCCTCATCTGCATGCATTATGTTCATAAAGATAGACCTTGATATCAATGAAAATTGATAAGCACATTAAGAGTATCAACTCTTACATTCTTAAATATCATTGTTTTACATGATGTCTAACCACATCTCACTTTGTATTCCTTGCTAATATATTTCTCTAGACCTTGTCATAAGACTTTCAATTGTTTGCATAATCCATCCCACAATTTTATAACCTCTTTAGTCTAAACTAGATAAACATCTCTTATATTGTCTTATTTCTATATAATTCTTATACCATCTCAATTTTATTTTATATCACCTCGGATTTTGCTCTAATTACTCCTTTTGCAATTTGTCTCTAATTATTCACTTATGTCTATTTAATGTTGTGTTAGCTTAGAATTCTTAATCATAATAGTTTTTCCAAATATTATGTTTTTTTATCTCACATAATTCCATTTCTATTTCTCTTAGCCTTTTATATCTTACAGCTCTATACCCTACTCTCATGTTAATATTTATCTCACTTTACTCTGTTCACTCATGTCTTATGTGCTTTCTCCATTTCCTTTTAGGTTTTCTTAAATCTTTCTTTACATATAGCCTTCTCCAAGGGGCTTTAATGTGATTATCTTTACTCATTCTAGGGTCTATTCTTTTTACTTGTTTTTAATTGTTTAACTTATAATTAAATTAGGTTTTATTTCTTATTATTGCTTACTATCTTATTAACAATCATTTTCTATAATTTCTCCATATTCCATTGTCATTCTTACAGCTTATTGTTCAGCTTATAGCCACTCCTTCCATATCATCCTCAATTACTCTCATTTACTTGCTTCATTATGTTTTAGCTTTAAAACATTCTATAGCTTCAGATCAATCTATCCTTATCTTTATTTGTCTCTATTTATTGCTTTCTAACCCTATAAGCTTTTATGTCTAATTGTATGTCTTTGATTATTCTGTGTGTAAAACATGTAGCCTAAACCTACTCTGATACTATTAAATGTAACATCTCTTACCTAATCCATTTCTAGTCTAGGTAAGAGATACCATTTCCTAAAAGGTCACCCATCCTATCCTACTTTCACACTTAACTCATTTAAGTTGATAACAAATCTTATTATATTTAATGATCAACTAATATATTGGTCATGTAACACCCCCTGCCTATTCCCGAAGGAACCAAATAAGGAATGCTACTTCTCATTGGTTACCCATCCTTACATTTCCCTAAGCTACATTCATTTAACTTTTATGATACCATTTACTTCATCTATCCATTTAGGGTGTTTCTTTAATATTTCTATATAAACCTCTAATACTAACTATATTTGACTAATAAAAACATATTTTATACCTATTATCCATTTTACAGAAATTTGGGCAGCATAATAGGTATCGAGATGAAAACTATAATTTTAAAACCTACAAAAAACACTTCTAAACTCATATTTAACTCATTCACTATCTCCTAAACCCTTCTAGTCCTCTAGTATCCACATCATAACAACACAACACATAGGGCTTTAAGCCTATATCATTTGGAAAAATACAGTCATTTATATCATACCATGTAACCAACAATACATTTAGTCATATAATTTACATACATATCTAACATTTACATGAACTAAGCCCAATCCCTTTTGTACATGAGTGCCATACTACAAATCCATTAAAAGTACAAAATATTACCATCACAAGAACTAATTTGCTACACTATAAAGCACTTCTAAGGCTAGACTACTACACTATCTACGACCTATGCATTAGAACACTGATACGTTATAAAACTCAGTGGCAAATTTAATGCAATAAAAGAATGTCATGCATTCATACATGCATAATACATGTTATGGATCATAATGAAACATACAAAGGTAATTCCATAAAATAATATTAATTTTATTTATCAATCTCATTAAATAATTACCAATAACTTGCCATTAAACTTATATTCATTTTTTATCTGTTGTTTGTATTATATGCCACAAATTTATTACTATTGTTACACCTTTAGATTCACTTTTATGTTAAGGTCCATACTAGATAGGCGACACTTTAAGACACTAGATAAAAAGGGAAATCTAGGCTGTGTAGTGGCCTACATTTTGGACCTTAGTAACTGCACCTACCTAGTGCAGTGGCCTATACTCTAAACCTCAATGGTTGCACCCACCTAGTCCAATAGTAGGGATCAGTTCATAGGAAACTCCTAATACTAAATAAATAATTATCATATTAGTAATCTTATGATGAAGTGGCCCACTACTATACCTCCACGGCTGCACTCGCTTACATAATCACACTAGTAAAGGCCCAAAAAGACTAATACCTCTAGCAGCTACTAATCCCTAATTGACCAGTCAACCCATCTAATGGGTGTCTAACTATTAGGGTAACTCTATATATTATTGTAACGCCCATGCTCTGAGGCTCCATGAATAGTGCCACTAGGTCTAAGAAGTGTGCTTAGAGTGTCGAGTCACTTGCATGTAAATCGAGGTAGTAACACTAGACATGAAACTTTGAGGGGCTTTAATCTGATAAAAAGAGCAAAATTTAAAAATTTAGTAAAACTAACATTCATTTCAGACTGTAAGCTACCCCACGGTGGAATAAAATTTTTTTGAGTCAGGATTGACCCAGGATGTGCCCAGATGAACCTAAAAATATTAAACCTTGAAGCTCAAAAATTACACTGAGTCTATTGGTGAAAGAATTTTTAAAATCAAAGGTCATTTACAAATTCTCATAATTTTTGAGATTGCCAAGCAAATCGAGACAGTCTAAAAATTGCCCTATAAATGGAATTTGGCCACAAAAATTTAAGAGTAGGTAGAAGGGATTAGAATATGAATTTTAAACCAAACGGTGTAATTTTTGGAGGTTTGAGTGAAATATTATTAATTTTTAAAGTTTTCTAAGAAATCAAGCCATTTCGGGATGGATCAGGAGGTTATGGGCCCCACCCATACACTTGCTAGCAAGCCTAGGGCCTTCAAATGTGCCAAGGTAAGTGGCCAAGAGGATTTTTCCACCAAGTAAAAGCCAAATTTTCTCTCCTTTTTCTGCACATCCAATGATGCCACAACTGAAAGAAGAGAGACTTTCATCTTCTTCCTCTAGCCAAACCTATAATTTCTTAGTTCTTAACTTCATGTTAGGATGTTAGTGACCTTTTAGAAAAAGAATCATGATAAAAGGAGCTCTCAACTATGAATTAAAATTCATCAAAGTTTTTTAGATAGAAGCAGTCGAGTAAGGGTACCAAAGGTGAGTTCTTTGCTTTTCCTTTGGTTTTTCTTAAACCTTCATGATTGGAATGGTACCTTAGGGTGTCTAACATCTATAGAGATGTATATAA
>CANXYI011977019.1:0-14917 GCA_948208565.1 Hura crepitans
TGTTGTGAATTAAGTAAAAATGCATGTTTATACTTGTAATCAAGCTATGGCTGAGAGGTATGTATGCCATGGTAGGTATGGTAAATATGATATGTCATGGTGTGTGATGTGCATGAATGGCATGACAACATGAGCATGTGATTTATGGCATGGAATTGGCATGAAGAATGTGTAACCATGCATGGAAACATAGCACGTAATATGACAAGTTAATGTTAGAAAAAGGGATTAAGAATTGGGGTAAGAAATGTCATGGAAATTGGTTGTAAGGCATGTACAAAAATGGCCTATAATAGTGATCTATTATAGCTTGAAATGGAACCTAAAATATGGACTTTGTGTACTTACTTTTAATGTTAATGTGAGGCTATTGTGTAATGCCTGCAAAATCAAGATTTCATGAATAATACCTCTAAGGCTTAAATAGTGTTTCGAGGAAGCCGGGATACCTTTGTAAGGCCAAAGTAGCTGGGTGCTAGTCATAAAACTTTGACAAGTAAGAAAATGATGAAAATGAGATAATTTAAAAATTTAGCAAAACTAATAATTCATTTTGGGCAGTAAAGAAGTGAATAGTGACATAAAATGAGATTGTGCCAAGAATGACTAGGAATATGCTCAGACAGACCTAAAAATGGAACACCCTATAGGTAAAAAATTCCAATGAGTTCAATGGTTAAGGAATTTTAATTTTCTGAGATCATTTGTTTTTTTTTTCAAAATTTATATTTAGATCGAGTGAATAGTCACCTACTTGGCTTTGCAATTTGAGCCTCAAATTTTATATGGCCCCAAGTGAGTAAAATCAAGGATTTTTAGAACAAGAATGATTATTTTAAGCACAAATGAATTTTTAAAGTTATCTTAATTTTAAGGCAAAACTAGGTTAATTTAGGCCTTTAGATCGCCACGTGTTGCGATCTAACCATTGCACTTACAAATATACATGACCTTACACATGTGGGATTGCCATATGTGCATAAAAGCCTCTTCCGAGCTCTCTTTCTTCCCAAAAAATGGTGCCAACATTAATAGAAAGCTCTCCCACATTTTCTTTTGTTTCATATAGCAATTCTCCACCAAACGTTGCAAACTTTATATGGAAATTTACCTCCATGGTCCATAAAACACTATTTAAGTGATAAAACTAAAAAATAAGCTCCTATATAGAAGATATAGTTATAGAGTGAATAGTACCTTTTTGGAGTGTAACTGTTTATTTCTTGGTTTTTACTTTTGATTTAAGTAGCCTTGATAATCCTAAGAAAAACCATGATTAGAGATTTTAATTTAGAGCTTTGTAGGATTTTATATGGATTTTCTAAGTTATAGGTTACATATATAGGTTCAAAGAGAAAGAAAGAAGAACCAAGGGGTACAAGGCCATAAAAGGGTGAAGAATGGTGGAAATCAACCTTAAGTATGTGGATTTACTGCAAATGATGCATGCAAACATGTGTTTTGTATGTGTTCATGTGTAAAAGTGAGTATAGAAGTGTTGATTCATGCATATGTGTACATGAGTTTGATGAAATAAACATTCCATAGTGTAAATTGGATGACATAATAAAGATATGGATGTGTTTTAGATGTCAAAAGCAATTGTAAAGCCATGATATATGTATGGTCACATATACATCATGGCATGTGCATGTATGCATGATATGTGTACATGATGTACCATGATGTAAATCATGACGAAATATGATGGTAGTAACATGTGTAACATAAATGGACCATGGCATGTGAAAATATAGCTATGATTATGGTATGATATATGGATATAGTTATGTATGACATTATGATAAATATTAGTGTGTATATGGTATGATAAGAAATTTTTAAAAGATAATGTACACTAAGTGTGAAACAAAGGTTATTATATGGCATATAATGAAATACATGAAATTTTGGCATTATATAATTTATTTAATATGAAAGATTTGTGATAAAAATGACATAAAAATATGGTGATGGAAATGTCACGTAATGTGAGACATAATAGCATGATATGTGTTGGCATAAAGCCATGAGAAGAATGGGAAATGACTAAATGAATAGTGAAAAAGACCAAATGAATAGTAACATTTACGCAAAATGACCTATAACTATCTAGTGGAAAAAGTGACCCATAACTTTCCAGTGAAAATTGAGTAGATGAAATTAGTTGATATTTGTGTCCTAATAACATGGAAATAAATAAAATAATTAATAAATAGTTGGTCCATTAGTTAGACACCCACTGGATGGATTGACCGGTCAACTAGAGATTAGCAGAAGCTAGATATATTGTGCCTCAGCGCTATGATTATGATGGCTAGTGCAGCTATTTAGGTTGAGACATTGACCATTGCACTATGTTGGTGCAACCACTATAGTTCCTAGATGAGACCATTGCACTAGGCAGGTACAGCTGCTAAAGTCTCGATATAGACCACTACACTATATAGGTGTAGACACGATGGACTTGATGAGGGCAATCACACTATGTAGGGAAGGTACAGCTATTGAGTTCTTCAAAAAGGCCATAATAATATGTGGGTATAGTAACCACTATTCCGAGATAGGGCCACTGCACTAGGCGGGTGTAGCCATCGGGGTCCAAAATATGGGCCACTGCATAGTCTAAATTTCCCTGTGATCTAGTGTTTTAAAGTGTCATCTTTCTAGTTTAGTCCTATTATAAAAATGGATATTATGGATTGTAATTGTAAATATGAATGAATAATTTATATAAAATAAAGGCTATAATTGGGGACTAGTAATATAGTGAATCAGATAGAAAAATAATTTAATATTATTTTAATAATGCTATTTTTGTACATTGTATAATGAATATCTCAATTATATAAAGCATATATGATTGCATGACATGCTTTTATTGCATTAAATCCACCATTGAGTTATATACTCAGCGTATAATGGTTTTGATGCACAACTTGTCAATATAGTAGCTATCTAACCTCAGTATATTTATGGTGTAGCAAAGATAGACATTTGAGGGTATTATTTTGTATCTTTTGATGGCTTTATGTTTGGCACTCATGTATATATTTGTGGGGTTGGACTTAGTTGGACAGTGAGTGGATATATGCATATTATGAATTGACATATTAATAGATACCTAATATGAGATACGCATTTAGCTTGTTTAATTGTTATGGGCCTAGGCCATGTTTGTTGATGTTTGTGTGTTGTGGTATATGATATGTGACTTGGAGGACTAGAAGGGTCTAAGAGATAATGGTAAATTGAGTATGAGATTAGTAATGTACTTTTATAAGTATATATATCGGGGTTAGTCACTCGGGTAGCTGTTATGTTGCCAAAATTTCTGTAAGATGAGTAATTGGCATAAAATATGCATTTTTTAGCTAGAAATGTGTTTGCATTAGATGGATATAGTCAGTATAAAAGGGTTTAAACGAATTGATTAAAGAAAAGGCCTGTAGTTGATAAAGAATTAACTGTAGACATAAGTGTTAAACGAATCAACCCCGGGAGCAATTCAAGGATGGGTGAAGTAGGAAGTGGCATTCATTGTCTGGTTTCTTCAAGGATAGGCCGGGGGTGTTACATTTAATGGTATCAAAATAGATTTAGGTGTTTCTAGTCCTAGTATACTTGAGTGCTTGTGATTTTGAGAAAGCTGTACTACATGAGGCTGACAAGTTACTATTTTTGTAGTGAAAAGATGAGTGAGCGGGTCCCACTAGATAGAGAAGACGAGGTAGCTAGCCATACTCCCACTACCATTCATGGACCTAAGGCTAGTACAGCCACTCTAGAGACTAGTGGTGATGCCTATGAGCCACAACACTAAGCACAGCCTCGGACCCAAGCCTCACTAGCCTTGCTACAATGACAATGGAGATTTTGAGGCATCCTCCTGCAATAGCTCCACCACATCCACCAACTCCTATACCACCTCTTTTACCTTTAGCACCATCGCAAAAGACATATCTAGAGAGGATCAAGAAAATAGGAGCTGTGGATTTTCTTGGCACCAGGGAGGATGTTGCTGCTAGGGTAAAGTACTGGCTAGAGAGGACCTTGAGGATATTAGAGTAGTTGGAGTGCACAGTAGAGAAGAGTTTAAAATGCACCACTTTTTTACTCTAGGAAGATGCTTACCATTGATGGGACACCACAAAAAGGGGGAAAGCTACTACAGATGTGGTGACTTAGGATTGGTTCTTGAAAGAGTACAAGAAAAAGTACATCCCTGAATTCTATAATGATAAGCAGAGATAGGAGTTCTTTGATTTAAAACAAGGTAAGAGACCTGTAGTTGAGTATGAGAAAGATTTTGCCAGATTGTGTAGATATGCAGAAGAGTTTTTCCCCATGGTGGAAGAGAGATGTAAGAGATTCCAAAAAGGCCTTAATGTGGAATTGCAGATGCAGATAACAACATCTAAGATTAGAGACTTTTCAAAGTTAGTTGTGACTGCCTATGACACGAAAGAGTTGCTACAAGAGAAGAAAGATCTATTCTAGAAGAACAGGCCATTTACAGTAGGCTAGACTAGTACAACACTTGTGACTAGCAAGAGATAGAGAAAGTTTTAGTCTTAGTCTCAGTCAGTATAGTAGCCTTAGAGATAGGCTAAGACATAGAGATTGGGTCAACCTTTAACATTTAAGCCTTAATCTTTACATTAGGCCTCCAATGCTCCATCATCAGTACCTAGGGGTGTACCATAGACATGTGAGACCTACCATAGAAGGCACTGAGGGATATGTAGGCTTGATGGGGGAGGAAAGTGTTTTATCTATAGGGTTAGAGATCACTATTGGAGAGATTATCCATAAAGGGTAGGAGAAGCAGCCCTAACCCAGGTATCTATAGCACCACCTTAGGGCAAAGGGTAGAGATAGACTAGAGATAATAAGCCTAGTGATAGTTAAAGGACTCGGTTAGCAGTTAAAGCCCTAATGAGGTAATATACCATTAAAGCCCAAGAAGAGGCAAAAGCTCCCAACATGATAGCCTATTTTATTTATTTGATGCACCAATAACATCTTTGATAGACCTTGGGTCAACTCATTCATATATATGCACCACACCAATGAGAGACAAAGGTTTAGAACAAGAACCTATCAATTTAGATATTCAAGTTAGGAATCCTATTGGAGAAAGTGTGACAATGAATAGAATACACATACATAATTCTCTGATGATTTAAGATCAGTTGTTCCCTATGGTCTTTTATAAACTACCCTTTCATGAGTTTGACATCAATTTAGGTATAAATTGATTGTCGAAAAATCATGCTATAGTTAATTGTAAACAGAAAAGACTTACAGTCAGGATAGTTGAGGGAAATGAGCTAATAGTTATTGGTGAGAAAAGCACCTCAGTGAATGTTATATTAGCTATTACAATAAGATGACTTATCCGTAAGGGATGTAAAGCTTATATAGCCCATATACTTGATATCAGTCAATTCACTCCTAGTCTGAATCAAGAATTCCCATATATATTTCCAAAAGAATTATAGGATTGCCTCTACAACGAGAGTAAGATTTTGAGATTGAAGTGTATCCGGATACAACTCTAGTATCCAACACTCCATATCAGATGGCACTTATAGTGTTGAAAGAACTAAAGGTGCAGTTGCTGGAATAGACGGATAAAGGGTTCATCAGACTGAGCACCTCACCTTGGGGAGCAATTATGTTATTTGTGAAGAAGAAAGATGGGTCACTATAGTTATGCATAGACTATAGATAGCTGAACAAGGCGACCGTAAAGAATAAATATTTGTTGCCTAGGATTGACAATCTTTTTTATCCACTCAGAGGTGCTAGTATGTTTTCCAAGATTGACTTGAGGTTAAGATACCATCAATTATAGGTTAAAGAGTCTAACATATCTAATACTATATTTAAGACTAGATATGGGCACTATGAGTTCCTGGTGATTCCTTTTAGACTCACTAAAGCCCCAACTACTTTTATAGACCAAACGAATAGGATTTTAAATCCTACCTAGACTAGTTGGTGGTAATGTTTATTAATGATTTACTGGTCTACTCTAAGACTCGAGAGGAACATGAACAATAGCTTAGAATTTTGTTACAAGCCTTGAGAGAGAAGCAATTATTTCCTAAGCTGAGTAAATATGAGTTTTGGCTAGAAGAAGTAGCTTTTCTTCATCATATAGCTTCAACATAAGGCATTAGGGTGGATCCTAGTAAAATGAAAGAAGTGTCAGAGCAAAAACCTCCTAGGAATATAACTAAAATAAGATGATTCCTAGGACCAGCTGAATACTACAAGCGATATATGAAGGGCTTTTCCATGATAGCAGCACCATTAGCTAGGTTGTTAAGGAAGCATGTATAATTTGAGTGGGATGAAAAATGTCAAGCAAGTTTTAATAGATTAAAGACAATGTCAACTAAAGCCCCTATCCCTACTCAACTAGAATAAGGGAAAGACTTTGTTGTCTACCTAGATGACTCCCATAATAGACTTGGTTGTATTGATGCAAGAAAGCAAGGTGATTGCTTATGCCTCCAAATAGTTAAAGCCCCATCAGAGGAATTATCCTACACATGATCTGGAATTGGCTGCCATTTCTTCACATTGAAAATTTTGAGACACTACCTATACAATGAGAAATGTTATATCTACACAGACCATAAGAATATGAAATACCTCTTCACATAAAAGGAGTTGAACTTAAGGTAGAAGGGATTGTTTGAATTGATAAAGGATTATAACTACTTGATTGATTACTATCATAGGAAAGTGAATGTGGTTGCTGATGCATTAAGCCAAAAATTCATGGCAATTATAAGGGTAATGAATGTTAGGATAGAGTATACAGGAGAAGATGTTATCTTAGCTGAATTATAGATTAAGTTAGATTTCAAGCAGCTGATAAAAGGGGCACATATAAGGGATGAATATCTAGCACAGATTATGAGTAAAGTCCAAAAGGGGAAGATCACAGAGCTTGTATTAGGAGATGATAGATGTTTATACTACTAGGGTAGATTATGTGTTTCTAACACAAATGAGTAACCATGGATTTTGTAATGGGACTGCTAATGAGGCAAAGTAGATCTGTTGCTGTATGGGTAATAATGGATAGATTGACCAAGATAGCTCATCTTATTCCAGTAAGGATGGACTATTCTTTACATAAGGTAGCGCAGTTGTACATCAATGAGATTGTAAGATTACACTGAGTATCAATAGCCATTATGTCTAATAGACACCCTCCATTTACTTCTAGATTTTGGAAGAAATTGAATGAGGCTTTTGGCACCTGATTGACATACATCACATCTTTTCACCCTCAGGCAGATCGGCAATCAGAAAGGGTGATACAAGTATTGAAAGACATGTTAAGTAGTTGTAACATATATTTCAAGGAAAACTGGGACCAGTATTTTTCTTTGGCTAAGTTTACATAAAATAATAGTCATCAAGCTAGCTTAGGTATGGCACTATATAAAGCTTTGTATTGTAGACGATGCTAGATTTCTCTTTGCTAGAGTGAAATAGGTGAAGATAAGATTGTGGGGTCAAATTTCATTAGAGATGTAGAAGAAAAGGTTAATGTGATAAAAAAAAAGATTGAAGGCTACCACAGATGGCTAGAAATGTTATATAGACCTAAAATGAAGAGACATCAAATATGAAGTAGGGGACAAAAGTGTTATTAAAAGTATCATCATGGAAAAAGGTACTCTGGTTTGGTAAGAAAGGGAAACTCAGTCCTAGATTCATCAGTCCATATAAGGTTATAGAATGTGTGGGACCTTTAGCTTATAAGCTAGCTTTACCACTTTAGTTATCATAAATTTATGACATGTTCCATGTCTTAATGCTGAGGCGATATAGATTTGATCCATGTTATGTGGCAGTAGTAGAGGATCTTTAAGTATAGCCAAATTTAACCTATAAAGAGAAGTTGATGCAGATTATTGCCAAAGAGGTCAAACAATTAAGAAACAAGTCCATTCCATTAGTTAAAGTATTATGGAGACATTAAAAAGCTAAAGAAGCCACATAGGAGAGCGAGGAGAAGATGAAGGCTCGATACCCATAGTTGTTCATGTCAAGAAATTTTGAGGTTGAAATTCCTTAAGAGGGGAAGAACCGTAATGCTTGCAAATTAAGGTTTCATGAATAATTCCTCTGAGGCTTATATAGTGTTTTGGGAAGTCGAGTTACCTTCGTAAGGCTAGAAGAGCCAGGTACTAATCATAAAACTTTAACGGGCCAAAAAATTATGAAAATGAGATAATTTAAAAATTTAGCAAAATTAATAATTCATTTTGGGTAGTAAACAAGTGAATAGTGATAAAAAATGAGATTATGCAAAGAATGACCCAAGATGTGCCTGAAAATGCCTAAAAATTAGACACCCTGATAGTCAAAAATTCTAATGAGTTCATTGGTAAAGGAATTTTAATTTTTTAAGATCATTTGATATTTTTTTGGTATTTTTATAATAGGTGAATAATACACCAACTTGCCTTTGGAATTTGAGTCTAAAATTTTACATGGCCCTAAGTAAGTAAAATTGAGGATTTTTGGACCAAAATGATTATTTTTAGAAACACATATGAATTTTTAAAATTATATGATGTTTAAGGTCATTATCTCACCATGTGTCACAATCTAACCATGCCACTTACCCATATACATGACCTTACACATGTGGGATTGCCATATGTGCACAAAAGCCTCCTCTTACCTCCCTTTCTTCCTAAAAAATGATGCCACCATTAAAGGAAAGTTCTCTGCCATTTTTTTCTCTTTCATACTCTATTGCCACCAAACTTTGCAAACTTTCTATGAGAATTTACCTCTATGGTCTATAGAATACTATCCAAGTGATAGAACTAAAAAAACAAGCTCTTAAATAGAAGATATAGTTATAGAGTGAATAATTCCTTTTTAGAGTATAAGTGCTTATTTATTGGTTTTTATTTTTGGTTTATGTAGCCTTGATAATCCTAAGAAAATCCATGTTTAGAGATTTTGATTTAGAGGTTTGTAAGATTTTTTATGGATTTTCTAAGATTTAGGTTACATATGTAGGTTTAAGGAGAGAGAGTGAAAAACTAAGGGGTACAAGGCCATAAAAGGGTGAAGAGAGGTGGAAATCAACCTTAGGTATATGGATTGGATGCAATTCATACTTTCCAACATGTGTTTATATGTGTTCATGCATACAAGTATGTATGGAAGTATTGATTCATGGATATGTGTATGTGATTTTGATGAAATAAACATGCCATAGTGTAAATTGGATAACATGATAATGATATGGATCTATTTTATATGTGAAAAAGCATGTGTAAAGCCATGATGTATGCATGGTCAAATGTATGTCATGGCATGTGCATGTATGCATGATATGTGTAGATGATGTACCATGATGAAATATGATGGTAGTAACATGTGTAACATAAATGGACCATGGCATGTGAAAATATAGCTATGATTATGGTATGATATATGGATATAGTTATTTTATGACATTATGGTAAATATTAGTGCATATATGGTATGATGAGAAATTAGTAGAAGAAAATGTACACTAAGTGTGAAACAAAGGTTATTATATGGCATATAATGAAATATGTGAAATTTGGGCATTATATGATTTATTAGTATGAAAGATTTGTGATATAAATGATGTAGAAATATGGTGATGGAAATGTCACATAATGTGAGACATAATGGAATCATATGTGTGGCATAAAGCCATAAGAAGAATGGGAAATGACCAAAAGAATACTGAAAGGTGACCAAATCAATAGTAACATTTGTGTAAAATAACCTATAACTGTCTAGTGGAAAAAATGACCAATAATTACCCAGTGAAAATTGAGTAGATGAAATTGGTTGATATATGTGTCTTAATAACATGGAAATAAATAGAATAAATGAACAGTAAATAAATAAAATAATTAATAAATAGTTTGCACTAAATGTGTTGATCAATTAATTAGGGATTAAGATATATTGTGCCTTCGAGGCTATGATTATGATGTTGGGTAACCGCTGAGGTTGAGGTGTTAACCACTATACTATGTCAGTGCAAGCATGGCAATTTCTAGATAGTACCACTATAGTAGGTAGGTGTAGCTGCTAAGGTCTCTATATAGACCACTACACTATATGGGTGCAAACACAACGGTCCTAGTGAGGCCCACTACACTATATAGGGTAGGTGCAGCTACCGAGGTCTTGAGATAGGCCATTCCACTATATGGTTGCAACCACGGTAGTTTCAAGATAGGGCCACTACACTAGGCGAGTGTAGCCATCGGGGTCCAAAATGTGTGCCACTATACAATCTGGATTTCCCTGTTATCTAGAGTTTTGAAGTGTCATCTTTCTAGTTTATGCCTATTATAAAAATTGATATTATGGATTGTAACTGTAAATACTAAATGAATAATGTATATAAATAAAGGCAATAACTGGGGACTAGTAATATAGTGAATCCAATAGAAAAATAATTTAATATTATTTTAATAATGTTGTTTTTGTACACTGTATAATGAATGTTTGAATTATATGATGCATATATGATTGCTTGACATGCTTTTATTGCATTAAATCTGTAACGCCTCTATCCTAAGACACCGAGAACAATGCCTTGAGACCTAAAAAGTGCACCTGGTGTGCAGGGTCACTTGAATGAATTTTGAGGTAGGGTACACTGCCCAATAAACTTCAAAGGCTTGAAAAGGGGCGAAAATGACCTCAATTAAAAATTTAGCAAAACCAATATATTAATTCATGTCGTAAGCTTACAGGTCATGGGCCCAGATTGAGTTTGGCGGGGAATGACTAGGGATTAGCTCAGATAGGAATGAAAATATCACATCCTGATGGTTAAAAATTGTAACAAAGCCAATAGAGATGGAATTTTAATTTTTTGAAGTCGTTTGGAATTCTTTCGGGATTTTGGCAGAACTGCGATTTTTTGAAATTATGCTAGCCTAGTTCCCAAAGGAATTTGGGCAAGAAATTTGATTTGCCTCTAATTGAATGTATTTTTGGATTTTAGAAACAAACACAACATTTTTTAGAGGTCCAAGCGGCCATATAAAAATTCCTAAAGCTTTACTACAAATCAAATTGCTGCAAAATGGCGATAATTTGGTTTTGCCTACTTCCGATGGAATTTTGCCACAAAATTTTGCGAGCATGAAATTGAGATCAAATGAGGAATTTAGGAGCAAATAGTACATTTTTTCAATGACCGCAGGATTTTTAAAAATTCTCTGATGTTGGCAGCCTTTATCCTATGACCACGAGAGAAACTTGTAAAATAACATGTAACTGTATGATGAAAAGGACTACCTCGGACTAGAGTTGAATGCTAAACATAAATTATACATCAATGGATTTATAATATTAAAATAAAATGAACTTAATTATATTTATATACAACATTTAAGGTAAGCTCAGAATACATACTTAAAATTGTTCGATAGGACCAAAACGGACCTATAACTGTTCGAGTCAAAATTTGACTTTGGAAAGAAATTCATAACGAGCTATTAAATATTGTTAATTATATATGAAAAGATAATCAAGAAATATATAGCAGTGAAAGAAAGTCCGATGGCCCATTAGTTAGAGACACAATGGATAGGTTTACCGGTCAACTTAGGGATTTAGCAGCTGTTACACTGTCTGATTTTTACGCAGGGCCAAGATAGCAATAAAGGTCAATTTTGGGCCCACAACACTTATTTGTTAGACATATTAGTCTACTGGGCAAATCAATTAATGCTATTTATTAAATTATGCATGCAACGATGTAGGTCCTAAAGGGTTACTTCACTAGTTTGTTGGATAGACCAATCTACTAGACAGACTAGATTATGTAAATAAATTTGGATATGTGATTTGAGAGGTCTACAGACTAATCCTTATGATGTTTATCAGGCTGGTGCAGTGATTGAGGTCTAGAATATGGATCACTTCACTATTTTATTTCCCTATTTGTTCTAGTGTGTTCGGGTGTAGTCTACCTAGTAGAGCCTACTTTATAACTTAAATATTAATGGTGAGATTAAATTAACTAGATAAATAAATTATTTAAATTAAGTGATTGAAGGTTGTACACTGATATAAAAAGGAAAGAATTATTAAGATGAGAATAAAATGTATATGTATATACACTTAATTTATAATAAATAGGGCATTCTTAATTGCCACAAAAATAAATGACGAGTAAGTTGCATAAATAAATTGAAAAAGATTAACACCAGAACATACATGAAATTGATTGAGGAATATAAGGGAAGTAAATAATATATATATATATATATATATGTATATTTATATGTATATGTATGTATATATATATATATATCCCAATAAAGGCTGTGTATTTAATTAATATTAATATTAGAGTTCAATTATTATATGAAGCACTTGATGAAATTTGTGTTGCGACTTGAATAGAATTACTTTACTGAAGGACTAAAATAACATTTATATATATTTTCTTGTAAAAGTGTTCAAGTTTTCATTTAATCCTAATATGTATGAATCTCATGACTTGGATACATTATGTTACTTGTATGCATTAGGCAAGACATGCTTTTAATTAGTTAAATTCACCACTAAGTTTTATACTCAACATGTCAGTGTTTTCATGCATAAGTAAGCAAGGGTGACAAACAAGCCTTGAGGTATGTTCAGTGTAGCAATAAAAGAAATAAAGACTTGCATTTTATATATTTAGAGACCATAGTGGCACTCATGTAATAGTTGTAGGTTATATGTCTGGCATGCTTAGAAGCTGCTACTGTTTAGTAATCTAAATAAATTAAAATTTGTATAAACAACCTTTATGAGATGAATCCTTATTTATGTAATCAGTTGAGTTGAATTTTATTATAAGTTGGGCATAGGGCTAAAGGCCTATGTGATTATGATAATTAGAGGACTCAAAAGGTTTGAGTTTGATAGATTAGGACATTTGATCATTGAAATTATTTTATACAGGTGGAAAATTTCTGGGATGGTACTTAAACAACCGTTGTGCTATTGGAATTTTTTTATATTAAATGAAAATATAAGTGATAGTTGAGTTTTTCATAACTACTAAACGAATGAACTCTAGGGTAATTCAAGGATGGGTGACCCAGTGGGAAGTGCTTCATTTGTCAAATTTCATCAAAAAGTCAACAAGTACGTGACATTTAATGGTATCGAAGCATACGTTAATTGTTCCTAGGTATATTACATGAGTGCCTATGGATAGTATTAATTCTCTTGAGCTACTACACTGCAACGAGGCTAACATGTGATTATTTTAATTGTAATAATTGTAATAAGGAGTGAGTAGGCCCTATTAGAACAAAGAAAGAGAATAGTAGGTTGTACTCTACTGCTAATTAAATAATAGCTAAGTTGAATAATGATGTATGATAGTCACTGACTCAAGCACAACTATAATAATCCTGGCAAATATAATTGGTATCATTACCATAAACTGGTGAATTTTTAAAATGGGTAATAGAGTTGGTGATCGATGCTTGTGTTTTGGGGAAAGAAATGTAAGCAACTAATAAATTCCTCCTAGAGGAATGGCAATATACACCAGGTCAATCTAGTTCAGGCCCCAGTACTAGGAGTAGTACAAAAGAAGCCCATACCTAATTTAGGCATTAGATATATAGATCTCCTCTACTGACTCTTAGTGTTATAGTAATACTACAGAATGAGGTACAGGGATAAATAAGAGGAGAATCACTTCACAATAGCCTCTTAACTAAATCTAAGGTAAGATTGGAAGCCCATGCCTTAATCAAGCAATGAGCTAACAAGGTTCACTAAGGTGAAAATGCCCCAAAGGCTATTATCGATATATTGTAATTAACTAATGCTTTTATTTGGCATTAATAAACTAGAGACTTATATATTCCTGTGCTTGTGTGATACTAATATATGACAGGGAATTTGAAATTTGAACATGTAAAGTTAGACATGGGAGTTAGAAAATTTTATTGATTTAAATGTGGTGGTATGCAGGGGTTATATACCTTGTTAGCTAGTAAGCTATATATGATTGTTTTGTTACCAATATTGAAATACTCTCTTGTGAATTTGATACTGCCCTAGGGAATAAATAGGTAGCAGTAATATTAACCAATAATTGATTGTGACTCAAGAAAGGTTACCCTTTGGATTATAGAGGGAATAAAGAAATGATAGCTATACATGACAGAAGTTATTAAGTAGACTTATTTTATTTGGTGAAGAAAGAGAATTGCTCCATCAAAATTAAGAAATTTATCTAATACATATCCTTGATATCTATACTTCCTCCCCTACTTTTAAATAAATTTTAATCGTATCTAGAACTTCAGACTTATTTCTAAGGAACTGCTAGGATTGTCTCCTCAAAGGAAAACCTAATTTGAGAATTAAGATATATTAGGATATCTTCCTGCACTTATAAATTCTAAAAGGATGGCATCTACAAAATGGAAAGAATTAAGGGTGCAGTTATAAGAAATGATAAACAAGAGGTTGCTAGACTTGGAATGTTACTTTAGTAAACCCTATAATATTATATTAGCAATAATTAAGCCCCGTAATGGCAAAACTAAATATTTCCAGCTAGGAATCAGTAATTGTTGGGATCCGCCCAAGGTGCTAGCATAATTCTCTAAGTCAACTTAAGCATAAAGTATTACCCATAAAGAAGTAAAATGCGCAATAGCTCTAAATGTTCTTTTAGGGCTTGAGACCAATATTAGGAGTTTTAAATGATATCATTTGGGTTCATTGGTGTTCTACTAGTTGGTATGAATTGGTTAAGCAAATTTTCACAGACTCAGGAAGAAATAAACATACAGCTTAGAGAAATAAAACCTAAGTAAATAAAATTAATAAAAGAAAACCTAGCTAT
>CANXYI011977021.1:0-14686 GCA_948208565.1 Hura crepitans
ACAATGAATTTGTACTTAAACGCATCCTTATAAAAGTAAACTTAGCAAAAAAAAATAATTTTATTCATCATTAATTTTAGCTTTTAACTATCATATTGAAGTAATTGCTACTAAGTTCACAACAACAAATCTTTTCTTTAAAGCAATAATTACATTAGGCTATCCAGATGGCAACTATATGATATAAAGATTGATGAATTAGACTAAAATGTAAGTTTAAATTTTTATTGTATTAAAATTTTGATGATTTGTGCAATAAGTGCCATCAAAATTTATCAAGAAAATTGAGCATAAAACACATGACATAAAATTATAGGTTACAACAAATGGCAGTATGTAAAGCTGGTGATTAATCTACATAAAAATAAAGCTACTCCATTAGATGGATTGTCTGCATTTGTGAAATTTGTTGCAAGTGGGAGACGTCTACAACTTTTACTTAGGATTTGGATTTTTTAAACTTTTACTTGTATGTATTCTTAAAATGATATACATAATTATGATTCAAATTGTATAATGTTCTTAATATGAAATTGTCTTATGATGTTTATATAGATTGTTGTTAACAATAAAAAAAAAGTATGACTATTGGTTTTATGTAAAACCAATGCTAAAGTAAAAAATAAGTGTTATTATTTGTTTATATAAAACCATTACCATTGTATAAAATAAATGTCATCTTTGATATATATAAAATTGTTGCTATTAGTATAAAATAAATGTTGCCTTTAACTTATATAAAAATATTATTTTAGTATAAAATAAATGTTGCCCTTGATTTATATAAAATTGTTGCCATGAATGAAAAAAGTGTTGCTATAGATTTCCATAATAATTGTTGTTATAGCTAAAAATAAGTGTTGCTTAAAATTTAATTGAAAACTATTGGCTTTGACTTATTTAAGGCAACAGATGTTTTACTATTGCATTAAATTGCTCAAATTGTTGCTCTAACCTAAAGCAACAAGGGCGAATGTAGCGCTTTTAAAATTATTGCTATAAATCTATGGTGACAATTTTAACCTATACAGTAACACTTTTTTATTGTTGCAATAGGTTACATTTGTGATATTATATGCTATTTTTTGAATGCTATTGTTATTATTGTTAAATATATGTAAAATTTATTATTAAGATTAGAATAAAGTATTTATTTATATTTTATAATGAAGTAAAAATTAAGAAATATATAAGATATATTTCTTAAGATTAGTGTTATTATTTTTGAAGTACATCAAAGATTGTGTAAATAGGAGAATTTATTAAATATTTAAATTTAGTAGTAAGAAATTAGGAATTAATATATTTTGCATTTGAATAAGTTTTTTAAGATATATAAATATCCTTTTAAGGAGAATAAGATTTTTTAGAAAAAATTAAAAGATGTTATCTACAAATAAGATTACTAAAAGGAAAATTAATTTTTTAAATAAATTAAGAAGCAATAGAAAAAAATATAATATTGCTAAAAAAAACCTTAATATTACCCAAAGAAGATATTTTTTTTCTTCTTTTAATCCAAGAATATTTTCTTTTCAATAATTTTTTTAAAACCTTCTTCACGAGGAAAATCTTTTGCTTTGC
This sequence comes from Hura crepitans, assembly GCA_948208565.1. NCBI lineage: Eukaryota > Viridiplantae > Streptophyta > Magnoliopsida > Malpighiales > Euphorbiaceae > Hura > Hura crepitans. Next base: position 1,585 of record CANXYI011977021.1, read on the forward strand.
AGTTGGGAGTCATTATATGCCACATAATAGAGCTCGAAGCTTTTATCTTTGATGTCACTTACAGGAGACTGGCAAATTTCTTCACAAAATTTTCTTCCCCTTGTCAAAATACCAATAACCTAATGAAGAAATACATAACATTAAAAATTAATATTTTGAACAAATTTCATGCAATTTTCTTAAAAAAAAATCTTCAAAACAATTTTTTACATAATAATTTTAATGAAATTTAGTGAATACTTCCATTAAAATAAAATTTTAATTTTAAATTATTTTCAAAAACTAATTATTTAATTATACACAAAAAATTAATTACAAAAATAAATTCAAAATTTAAACTATACTAAAATAATTAATTATCTAATAATTACAAAAAGTTTAACATTTTTTACATCATAATTTAACCAAATTCCACATTCTTCCATTTTAAATTTTAAATTATTTTAATAATTAATTATTTACTTATACACAAAAAATTAATTACAAAAATAAATACATAATAAACTATAACATAACACAATTATTATCAAAAAAATTCCTAAAAAAATAATTAATTAAATAAAATAAAAAAAAATTTATGTCTCACAACTAATATCGAAGTACTTACTTTTGAAGTCAAAGACTAAAGGTAAGTACTTTAGTGTCAGCCTTGATAAAAGGTTCCCAAAACAACCCCAATGCCATCCATTTCAATTTTCATGAAAAGTAAAACCAGTACTCATTCGATATGTTATACATTATGGTACTCATCGTTAGATATGTACTTTTAAGATCTGACCGTTCATAACTAATGGTTATATATTTAAAAAATGTAGATCCGATGGTGAATATTGTAATGTGTAACATACATAATCATCACCCTTCTTGCTTGGGGGTAAAAAAAACCAAAACTCAAAAATATTTCAATCTATTGCTAAGTTAAAAATTTATTGTTAAAAAATAATCTTTTTAACAAAATCCCTGAGAAAACACCAAGAATAAAGGAATATAGTAGGTTTACCCCATTTTTAGGAGAACTTTTTCAAAGGCTTCCCCTTAAAAGACATTAAACCAGCAAAAAAGAAAAAAAAAGTTCATTTCTTAGATACTTCAAGTCATATTGATCTAACACATTAGATATTAAATGGATACAATCTCCAACAAAGGCAGAATAACCATAAAATTAAAAAAAATACATTTTTGATAGACAAATGAATAAGGGATCAAGAGATTACATTGGCCGGTTAAGCAATGATTTACTGATGTAACAAACTTATATAATGGGATTAATAAATCGAAGATTAGTATTTACCATCTTAACTTGTACTTCAATAAAAGATTTTTTTTTTTCCTTTTTTGTCAACACATGAGATTTCATTTACAAGCTAACTTAAAGAGTATTATTATTACATGTTTCATGCTCTATAATTCTATAATTTACATAATGTAAAGCATAAACCTCTTACCTAAAAAAATATAAACCCACATACCAAGAGAGTATTTCCTCCTAGCCAAAGTCCAAGTTCAAAATCAATCAGTCTCTCTCTTTTATGTCCTTTCTTTAACTTTACCTTCTATGATTTCTTTCATTTCAACTTTTATAAAAGGTTTGATCTTTATCCTCCTTACAAATAGGTTATTCCATTTTGAATTTGGTTTTTAAAAATAAAAGTATGGTTTGATTTAATTAGAAATGGCAATGCCAAGGGGCATGAGCATGTGGATGGTGAAGATGGTGTGTTTTGCTCTCAATGGATAAGTTTCTTCTAGCTTAATGGTTGCCAATGAACTTGTTGGCTCTTTTAAAATTAGAGATATTTGTCAATTTCATGTTGGCTAATTGAATTTACTTTGTCTCTTTTTAACCCAAAAGAGTTATCTCTCTACTCGTGCCTCTTCAAGAATTTTTTTATATTTATTCGTATTTGATTTTCAAAAACAACAATCAGGTTTTAGTTTGATCTAAGGTTTCTCTCTTTTTTTTCTTTTCCTTTTTTTGTTCCTCTTTTATAAGTCCAGGTCTAGTTTTCTTTGGTTTTAGATTATGAAATTGAGCATATATCAGGTAGTTCTTGCTATATTCTAGTGTTGATGCATCATTATTGGAAATTTTAATGATAAAATACCTAACATTACATGTTAATTGTTTTAAAACACACACACACACATAGATAGAGAAAGAGTTATTAGGGATATATTTGTTTACTTCATTGACATGATGATCCTAAGTTTTTGGTGTCATCAAGACTAGTGAGTAGCTTTGTCATTGAATTGGTTATGAAAAATTCTTTAGAGGTTTTGTAAGAATGTTATTAATTTTAAGTACCTTCTAGCTTTATCATTTGAATTGAAGAGCTTAAGAATATTTATTGAGGATTACAGTTGAGATGTCATCATTTCTAACCATCATGAAAGAGATGAAATTAAGGGAGGGGAAAGAAAAGGAATTGAGTGAGGTAGGAACCATTTCTATCTTATTAGGTAGTATCTTAGTAATTACCTTTAAACCAATAGTAAAAACATTACATAAAAGCTAAAATAAACCATATTCTAGAATCACATGCCTTTTGGATAAAAAGATATTCATAAAAAGACCATCATGATGCTGACAATATATAGTGGTTAAGAATTTTAACACTATACTCTCTTAAACACATTACTATAAGAAAAAGTTATTTTAATGCTTCAAAAACTAGTTCGACATAGCTATATTACAGTTGGATAGAGTATTGTAATAAATAATGAATAGAAGTTTGATAACATACAAAGCTACTTATCAAGGGATAAACCTCTATATGGTCATTAAACCATTTAGGGAACTTTAACTTTCCATACAAAGTTAACACAAAAGGGAATTAGAAGAATAACAATATTGAGAATAATTTGCATGAGAATGTCTTTAAATTGTATAAGGTCTTCGGCCTAAATTATGAATAGAATTGCAATTAAATTAATAGACTATGCTAAGACTTTTTCCAATTATTTAATTTTCTTTAAAAATGGATTGGAATTTCTAAGTAAAACTAGTTATGACTTACAAGTGCATATGGAAATTATAAAGGTTATAAAGTTAAGTTAGACTATAAAGGTGGAGTTTTCTTACCTAAAGATCCTCTTAGATATGAATATTAGAAGCATGATTAGCTTAGTATAATAATTGGGCTTTCTAAGATGTTGTATCTGAAGAATAAAATTCCAAAATGGCTTTAATTATTAGTGTTAGTTCAATTCTTATTAAAGTTTATGCCTAGATATCTACTATTAATTGCTTTTTGTTGAAAGGGAGTATGGTTTGAAAGGAAGTTTCCATGGCCACTACTAAACTAAAACAGAACTTCTTCAATATACCAGGTGATCAAGACTCAAACCTTATCAAACATAGTTCTATAATATATATAATCTAACTCATAAGATAGGATGCTTACTTTAATTATCTCTACTACTGAACATACTCAAATATGTCTAACTTTTAAGCCTCTTAGCTAATTATTAACAAGAGTAAAATATGGAGAAAGGAAGTACAATAATATATGAAGGATAGAAAGATTGAACTAGAGTTTTTCTTCATTCCAAAATAAAAAAATCTCTATATGCCATATAATACTTAGAGAATTTATGAAACAAGGGGATCCAAAAAGGAATAGAGCATGAAGGATTTCCTTAAAAAAGGCATTGACAAGCGAAACAATAATATTGCAACACAAATAGACTAAAATAAGAAGGAAGCAATAAAAGATTCATTATACAAAGTGAATTTGAGTTTTTTTTTTTGCGAAATTTGTCTTATATGCCCTCTCTTTGCAAATGGGGACAATTGTAAGTCTAATTGCTTTTGATTTTTTTTTTTGTAAAGGTGATTTAGTGTTAAAAAAAGCCCATGTAATACTTACAGTGGTAAATAATCTATTCATGCACAACCAAAGCAAACAAATAGAAAATTTACATCAATGAAGTTGTTAAATAATTAAAAGTAGAAAAAAATGAAAAAAAATAACCCTATATAACCAAAGCCTTGCAAAAATAATTTTTCAAAAAATAGTTAAATACAAGGCTATTTTACCAAGATGAAAGCCCTAGAGAAAAATTGTACTCAAACAACCAAAAAATTTCCTTATTTCTAATAACATAAACTTCATATAACTCATAAAACTATGAGTTGTACACTTTTCTTTAATTTTGTCAAAGCTTTGTATATCATAAGAATTGAATAGAAATGCCCACTTAGAGCTGTCAAATTGCTAGCAGCCACTTATTTTTTCCTTCTTTTAGTAATACCATTATATGAACCTTAATGTTTTCACGCTATCATATTCAATATGCTTGATACTAGCCACATCAAAAAGCTTAAAGGAATTGAATGGTCACATCAACATGCAGTCACTGACTGAGAGAAAGAAAAAGTTTGTTATCAAAGTGGTTGGTTAGCATTTATTTCATTAAAAATTAGGGAAAGTTAAAGGCTATGAAGAAAAAGTGTAAATATGAGAAAAATTAAATCATCTTTTATGTCCACTTTTAGAATAAGATTTTAATAGCCAAATAGAAAAATAGAGGCAAATAATAGCCAAAGAAAAAAAGAGTTCCTAAAAATTGTCAAAGAGATGAATTTATATCAACCATTTTAAGCAATTTATATACTTGCTTATGGTGCATTCCCTCCTTGTTCCATTGGCAAATGAGGGTTGAGAAATATAGAAGTTTGTTAAGTTGAAATGAAATAGATCAATTAAAATATTGAGGGTGTCAAATGGTCATTTGATGCAAGTCCATAGCCATATTTTATATATAAAATAATTCAATATTTCAAATGTGGTTTACATCTTAAGTTCAATCTTTCTTTCAATTTTTGAATATCAATTTTTGTGTGGCAAGAATACAATAACTATAAAATGGTTAAACTAAAATCTCACACAAGTCTCCAATATTGAATATTTATCTATTGCAACTTCTTCCATAAAATTTCTTTTAGCTTGAATAAGTGGACTTACCATAGCTAACCTTTATTACATGCTTGTTAAGGGATTCATGTTCCCCATTTGGAATGACCAAAGTAGTTTTTGTTTCATTGGAAATTATGCTTACCTATAACCTTAAATTGGTTTAGGTATTATTCTGAGAGTAATGAAAAAACTGAATAAAGTAAAAGTTGATTTTCTAAATGTTCTATGGAAAATGACAACCAATTAAGGTAGTTATTGCTAATTATTGGATGCTTCATCATTAAAACGAAAAATGCTTGCTTGATTATTCTTTCAAGCATATTAGGTATTTATACATAAAAAAATGTGTATACAAAAGGAAAGTGTATCAGTACAGTTGACTAATATCTTAAATGACAACTATCAATCTATAAATATCCTCAATCAATATCCACACAACTAGTGTTCACACGCAGAGCTGGTTTTTGCACATATAGTTGTATATTAACACTCCCCCTCAAGCAAGAGAGAAGCGAATATATCATATGCTTCAAGCTTGTTACAAATGTATTTAATTCTTGGACCTCTAAGTGACTTGGTAAGGATATTTGTTAGTTAATTATTTGAACTAACAAAATATGTGATTATACATCCAGAGTCAATTTTTGTCTAATAAAATGACAATTAATTTTTATATGATTTGTCCTTTCATGAAAAATTGGATTGGAGGCAATGTAAAGAGCAGCTTGGTTGTCACTTATCAACTTCATGCTTTTGACTTCTCTCCATTTTAATTATTCAAGCAATTGTTTTAGCTAAATAAGTTCACATGCTATAAGAGACATAGCTTGATATTCTACTCCTACACTTGGTCTAACAACCACATCCTTCTTTTTACTTTTCCATGACACCAAGTTTTCTTTAATCATAACACAATATCCTGAAGTAGACCTCCTATCAAAGGGAAAGCCTACCTAATCAACATCAAAGTATTTGATAATTTGAGAATAACCATTATCTTCATATAGTAATCCTTGTGCTGGACCTCCTTTAATATATCAAAGGATGTGAATAACTACATCTCAATTATCACTGTGAGGAGCTTAAAGAAACTGACTTCCCACACTGTAAAAGACATATCTAGTTGCGTGATTGTTATATAATTTAGTCTTCCCACTAATCTTCAATATCTTTTGGGATCTTCCAAAGGCTCCCCTAATCTAAGAACAAGTTTAACATTGGGATTCATAGGAGTATCTATAGGCTTGTAATCTAACATACCTATCTTTTCTAACAAATCTAGGACATACTTTCTTTGAGAAATAACAAAGCTTATTTTTTATTATGCCACCTTAATCCCATGAAAATACTTTACTTTTCTCGAATCTTCAATTTGAAAGTGACTACACAAGTGTTCATTTAGCTAAGATACTCCATCTTGAACATTATCAGTTATGACAATGTCATCAACATGGACAACTAAATAGATGCACTTGCTTTGATTATGTCGAAAGAACACAGATTGATCTGATTGGCATTGAGTCATTCTAAATTATTGTATCATAAAATTGAATCACCCAAACCATGCTTTCAAAAATTTCTTCAATCCATATAATGATTGTTATAATCAACAAACTAGTAGTGACTCCTCCTGAGTAACAAATCCAAAAGGTTGCTCTATATATACCTCCTTAGCTAGTTCTCCATGAAGAAAGGATTTTTTTTTTTAATGTCAAGTTGGTAAAGAGTCTATTGATGCATTGTTGTGAGGGAGATGAAAAGGCAAACTGAAGCAATTATAGCTACTAAGGAAAAGGTATTAGCATAATCAAGACCATAAACATAAGTGTAGCCTTTGGTAACCAACAAAGCTTTTAGTCAATCCATTTTACAATCAGGTATAACCTTTATAGTGAATACCCATTTGCACCTAACAACTATTTTTCCTTAGGTTAATGGAATGATTTCCCAAGTTCCATTATCATGTAAGGCATCCATTTCCTCTATCATTGCATTTCTCTACCTTGGATGTTTCAATGATTCACTAATAGTCTTATAAATAGAAACATTAGATAGGGTAGAAACAAAGGCTTTGTATACAAGGCTTAAGTGATGAAAACTAAGAAAATTATAGATAAGATAAGGATTATGAGTGGAGCAAATATTCTTATGAATCATAATTAGAAGAGTTGCTACCTCTTATAAAGGCATAACTAGAGTGGGAGATGGTGGAACAAGTTGTGAGTCCTCAAAAGTTGTGAACCATTTATGGAGGTGATAAATAGGTATAGGTAAAACTATATAAGTTTGCGGTTTTAAGATTGGATGAAAAATATGGTGAAGGCTCAAAAAGGTTACATCTGTAGAAATAAAATATTTCTTAGTGATATGATCATAGCATTTATAACTCTTTTAGAGACATGAATATCTAAGGAATACAAACTTTATGGATTTGGGTGAGAGTTTATCCTTTCCTAAAGTGTGGTTATGAACAAAGCAAGTATAATCAAACACTTTCAGTGGTAAATGGTGTGCATCTAATTTGGAAGAAAAGATAGGATAAGGACTTTATCGTTACAATACTAAAAAAGGCATCTAATTAATCAAATAACATGTAGCAAGGATAGTAACCCCCCTTCCAAAAAAAACAAAGTGGAACATGATGATGAATAAAAAGGGTATGAGTGATTTCAATAAGATGACAACTTTTATGTTTAACAACCCTATTATGTTAAGGTGTGTAGGCACAAGTTCTTTGATGAATGATACCCTTTAAAGATAAAAAGTTTGAAAAAAAAATGACAAATATTCCCTTCTATTATCACTTTGAAAAACTTTAATTGAGACATCAAATTGATTATGAATTTCTACATAAAGTTCTTAAAAGATAGAAAATAATTCAAAATGATGTTTCATTAAATTTACCCAATGCAATAGGAATAGTCATTAATAAGAGTAACAAAATATTGAAAGCCTATAATTGTATTAACTCAACTTAGACCCTATATATCTGAATGAACTAAGTTACACATACATCTAGCCCTTTTATTGACATGCTTGGGAAAAGAATGTCGAGTTTGCTTTTTAAGTTAATATGACTCACACTTTAAAAAAGACAATATAGAGAGGTATAGAGCAAGTTTTTAAAGTTTATTGAGATTTAGGGTGACCAAAACAATAATGAAGAAGCTTAGCAAACATGGTAGATGTAAAGGCAACTAGTGGAGGATAAAAGTGATACAAGCCTTGTGACTCACGTGCTATTCCGATCATCTTCCCTAGGCTTCAATCCTACATAATAACAAAGTTAGAAAAAAATGTATGGACACTCAAGAGCATATAAGATAGTTTTTAAAGAGAGAAGAAAAAGTTAAACTTCTTCGATTCCTTTGATTACAGATTATGATCCATTAGCCAATGTAACCTTAAATGAATTTGAGGTAAAGGTAAGGGAAGATAAGTGACTTTTATTACAACAAATATGATCAAAAGCACTATAGTCTAAGATATATGGGCCAAGTAAAGACATTTTGGTAAGATAGGTAAAGGAATTACCATAATAAAAGTTGTTAAATATAAAGGAATGTTATTTTGCTACTTGATATTACGAATACCCATTAAGTCTACACTCCTCAGAGTAATGAAAGTGGGCTATTGCTTGCTTACATCAGGTAAAGGAAGTAGTCTATCTCTTTGAGCTTGAGCTATATGAGATATAGGTCATTTGTTATTAGATTGGCTAGTTCATAGTGGCCTCCCATGTAGCGCCTAACAAGTATCTCGAGTATGGCTACTTTTATCACAATGGGTGTAATGTGATTTTGAACCCCTTCCTTTTTCCTTTCTGAGAACCTCTATGTCTATTTTAGATAGCAAATACTGATGATTCACCCTCACTAGTCTGAATAGTGTCTATAGAGATACACAAAAGTCAGGTAGAAATATCCTTCAATGAAGGAATAATATTACTTATCAAAATCTAATCTCACTCAGAACCTAAGTCAAATCTTAGCCTTATCAAAGCAATACCATAAAAAAATTGTCTCTTTGTTGTTCCTATCTAGTAATGTTTTCAGACAATTGCAAAAGAGAATTAAACTTGTCTTTTAGTGTTTTGACTTTTCTTAAATATCCTAACATATCTTATTAATTTTGTTGAAGGTTGACAATATTAGATACTAATTTGTATATTTGTTGTATATAATTGGTACACAAGGTTTTAGCTTTGGACTAGACTTTACAACGGGTTTTACATGGTTGAAATAAATTAAGTTTTGGGTCTAGAGAGTGCCATAAAAGACTACATAACTATGCATCAATTTTTACCCAAGCAACCCTTTCTTTTTCAAGAATTCCAAAAGCATTCTTTATTATATAGTCATCATATCCTTTCTATATAAACCATAATTCAACAAATGTAGCCTAAGATACATAGTTACTACTTCTATGTAATTTAATGATAGTAATTATAAGAGAATATGAGAAAATTTTTATAACTAGACCTAAATTTAAAGAAACATCAATGAGTTCAGAAATCTTGAAGTTATATTTAGGAAGATATTACTAGCAAACAAAGTCTCATACTAAGGTAGATGCAAGAAAAGAGAAATAAAATTCTCAAGATTGTAGGCACAGCTGTTAGGATTTTGCAGGAAAGGAGAAGACAACATTAGAGAGCAAGACTAGAAGAGGAACAAATCCTTGCAGTTGGTTTGTAGATGGTGCACCTTAATGATGAAAGTTGTTTTTTAGAATAAATTTTAGTGCTAAGAGGAGAATAAAACAAAAGGTAAAAGAAAGGAGAATCAAATAGATGAACTAAGCTCTAATACCATATGAAATTAGAGGAGAAAAAGAGAGAGAGAACAACAAAAAATTAAAGAAAAAAATTCTTACTTGATTATTCCCTCAAGCATATTAGGTATTTATACATAAAAGAATGTGTATACAATGGAAAGTGTATCAATGTAGTTGACTAATATCCTAAATTACAACCTCAATTAGTATCAACATAGCTAGTGTTCACATACACAGTTGGTGTAAACACATACAGTTGTATATTAACAAAAACAATAGACATAGTAAGCATACTTAAAAATTAAGAAACCTAAAATGCATAGGCTTAACATTTAAAGTGATTGTGTCAAACATGTGTTGAGCATATTTGTGATAGTTTATTATGGGCAAATGTATGCATAAGTGATGTCAAAGATTATTTAAATGTTAATTGCTATTAATAAACTAGCTAATCATAAGAGGGCTATTAACTTGGCTTTTTGTGATGCACTGATAGTCAGATAGGTAAAATAGTGGTTTGGTTGTTCTGGTTGGTAGACAGGTAAGAGGTGATAGGGTGGCAATGTGAAGGGGTGGGAGTAGAAAGAAAAAAAGATTGTTGCAAAAAAGACAAATTGGCGATGGCAGTGGCAATAGGATGTAAAGGAAAAGTGTTCTCAAGAAAAATAACATGTCTAGAGACTAGAACTTTATGTATATTAATGTCTAAGACTGTGCAACCTTTGGTTCTAGATTTATAACCCAAAATAATACCCTTGATAGCTCTTAGGCCTAATTTGGTCCTATTTTGAGATAAGGTGTAACAAATGCTAGACACCTAAAAACTTGCAATGAAGAAAAATCAAGTGGTTCATGATAAAGCATTTTGAAAGGAGATTTTTCATGAAAAAGTTGGGATGGTAAGCTATTTATAAGATGAACAAAGTGCTAAAGCATGGGAATAATAAGGTTTTGAAAGGTTAGATTGAAATAAGAGGGCTCTAGTGACATTCAACATATAAAAGTGTTTACATTGACAACATTACTTTATTATGGAGTTTCAATATAGGATGTTTTAGGTAAGATGCCTCTAGATGCATAGAAATTTTGGTCATTGAATTTTTTACCATTATCGATTTGAATGCATTTGATATATTTATTGAATTCAACTTTTACTAGTTTATCAAATTAAATGAGTAAAGATCGAAGCTCAAATTTTGAAACCATTAGAAAAGCCCATGTAAATATAGTAAAGTCATCCAAAATGGTGAGAACAAAGTGAAATCCATCAATAGAAGGCATTGTAGGACCCTAAACATCAATATGCAATAATTTAAAAGAATTATTTGTGACAAAATTGCTTAAAGAAAAATTGAGTTTCTTTTATCTAGCCAAAGGGTAAATGTCACATATATGGTTATCAATAAAACCTACAGCGGGATACAATTGCTTATTGACATTTATTTTGCTTTTACTAGGGTGACCTAGCCCTCTCATTTGATCAAGAAATGGAACTAATAATGTGAGAGGATGATGGTAAAATAGGCATGGGATTTATGAAATGATAAAGATCTCCATGTTCTTAGCTAATCAAATCACTTTCGAATTTTACAGGTCTTAGAGAAGATATAAGTGAGAGTAAATAAGTATCAAACATTGCCATATTGACTAAGCTTACTCATTGAAATTGGGTTATATTTGATGAAGAGTTAAAGAGGAATTTAATTTGATTATATTGATCATTGTGACTTGAATATGTTAACCATTAGGTAATTACACAAGAAAATCTGTAAAATGTTTAGGAAAAAGGAGAAAATATGAATCACGAATTATTTGACTAGTAGCACTAGTATCAAGAATCCATGAATTGGTACTAGCATATGAGAGAGTAAAGTTAGAGACAATGATACCAGAGTAACTAGTAGTAGAGGAAGCAAATGGTGGAAATTGAGCATTGAAAATTGAGTTTGTAACACCCTCATACCTAATCCATATATTGGTTCAGGTATGGGATGCCATGATACTGTTTCAATGGCTATTCCTTTTTTATGTTATTTTTAACTTATCTCTAGTTATTTTAGTGTAATTATACTTTTATAACTCAGAGGGTATCTTATACACAATTATTTTATATTCCACATACTCATATTGTTCACTAGTTAACATAAACATAAGCAAATTAAGTAAATATTTATAATATTTAAATTCACATTTGATACAACATTCATAGACAACATTTCTATTTACACATAAATATCCTAATCTAATATTCAAATACAAAAAGTTTATGTAACACTAACAAATTTAGAACATACAAGAATGCTTTGTCATATAAGGATGCTCATGTTGGACTTCTCTTACATATTCATTTATTACATGAACTCCTAATGTTGTTGAGACTTTATCCACTACTTTTCCTAGACTGATCTATTAACTATACATCAACAAAGAAGCCGACACACTGACCAAAATTACTCAGCAGTGTATTCTAAAACTATGAATCATGCTATCAATACTATCTTTTAATTTTCTTTTCAATAACTCATGATCTTTATTTACTTATTTGTTTTTCTTATACTTATATGCTTTTTGTCTTTATATGCTATTCAAATAACTATTATCATTCTTGTAAACCAATATACTATGTCTATCTTATACTATCAATTATAATTACTAACACAATTTTCTTATTACTTTACGTTTACTTTTCTATCTTGTACACTTTTCTATATACATGTTCATCAAATATTAGCATTTCAATTAATTCATTTCTATTTACATAGTAATTTCATTTCTAATTTATTTCTTGTTTCATGTCCTTAGTCCATGTATAGTTTGATAACTAGCATATATCATTTTCATTTATCATATTTGCTTATCAAAATATTAAAGTATACATATATTTAATTTTCTTTTTATAACTACTTATAAGTATCTACACTAAAATCAAATATTATGCTTTTACATAGTTCTTATTATAATTCAGATGCTAGAATTCTATACGATGAACTCTTTTACTCATATACTTTTCCTATTATTCTCTATTCCTACAACTATAATTTCTATATCACTCTTTCTTATTCACATACATGTGCTCTTTTCACATATCTATAATCTCTATAATTATTTTTCTTATTCATATACATGTATACAAATAATTAATTACTCAATTTCATTTGTATTATGCTATTAGATAACTTTACTATCGATATTTCACCTATAATTGTATTCATTTAAATTTTGAAATTATAATTTATTACTCATGTTGTTAATACTAATATTTTATGTAAATTCAAGTAAATATATTTGTGTTGCCTTATTTTCCTATAATAATATTGTTTTAACTCATGTAAATTTACATTTAATATCTATATTATTATCATATATCTTTTGTGTTATTTTGTCTTTGATAATACCATAATAGTTAT
>CANXYI011977036.1:0-16704 GCA_948208565.1 Hura crepitans
CATTTTGACCCTTTTCAGGCCCGTCAAAGTTTTATGAATAATATGCCAGTCATCGGACTCGAAATGATGACCCGCACCACGGGGAGCATCAATCGGGTTCCGAATGCACTGTTCATAAGACGTCGACCGGCGGTCGTTACATTCCCCTTGGTTTTCAGACACGAGATTTTAGCAGTTAGTAAATTGGGAGTTTTTTGAATTTTTAATTCATAAGGAGGAATTTTGGAAGCCTTTAAATTTAAAATTTGATTTTTAAAACCCTTAAACTAAGAGAATAATTCCTAACCATTAGACCGCCATGTGCATGTATAAGCATGCTTGAATGATGTTATGATATTTGAATGTCTGATTGAATATGGAGAAAAGCATGTACATAGCCATTGAGAAGTGTTGGTTGAGAGGTATGCAAGGCAATTTTGGTATGAAAAGTAAAGTATGGCACGGTAGATGTGTGTGTAATTAAGATGGCAAATTTGGCATGATTTGTGTAATGTACATTTGGCATGAGTAAGGTGAATATACATAAGTAATAAGGCATGAAATGTATGAAATTTTGGATGTCATTTAAGGTTAGGAAATGGTTGAAAAAGGAACTTGAATGTGGCTTAGAATAACATGGTAAAATTGACCTTAAAATTGTACTAAATTGCCATGTAATTGGCACCTAAAATTTGCTACATTTTGTAGTGTTTATGTGAAATGAGTTGAAGCCTCTTTTAAGGCTATTTGAAATGTATAATTGAGTTTTCTTTAGGCCTATGAATATGTGTGAATATGATTGCAAATGGCACTAACAAATGGCATTAGAAAGGACTTGATTTGAGACTTAAAATGGCATACAAAAAAATGAAAATGACTAATACCCATCTAGAGAAAAATCAATTCGGGACACTTATACTAAAATATACCATGAACATTAATATAATTAGATTAAAATAATGGCCTATACTGGATTGAATATGAAATTAATTATGCATAAGAAAGCAACTCGAATTGGCTTAGAAATTTGACCCGTAATTGTCTAGTAAGATTGAAAATGACCTGTAACTGTCCAGGTCAAATTTTGACTATCAAATAAAAATTCTAACTGTCTATTTTTCATTCTGAAATATTATAATATGATGATCAGTAAATAAATGAATATAAAATAAGGTTAGATAGCCCATTAGTTAGATAACCACTAGATGGGTTAACCGATCAACTTATGGATTAGCAACTACTAGACTATTTCTGTGATTTTTCTAAATATTATGATGTCTTTAGACTAATCCATACTATCCTTTAGAAGTGTGTAAGGTTAATGATTATCTAGATATTAGGAGGTCTACGGACTGATCCCTACTGTCCACTGAAGGTTGCCATGATTCTTGGTTATTAGGAGGTCTACAGACTAATCCCTACTATCTACTGAAGGTTGCTATGATTCTTAGATATTAAAGGACTACAATTGATCCTTGCTATCCACAATATGATTAGTGGTTGAGTTTTTTTAAGATATTAGGAGGTTTATGGACTGATCCTTGCTATCTCTTGTCTGGTATTAAGAGGTTCAAATGAGCTAATCTTTGTTATTAAAATAGGCTGGTGCAGCGGTCAGGGTCCAAAATATGAGCCATTATACAACTTTTAGTTCCCTCTTGGTTCATTATCTTTGGTGTAGTTTATCTAGTTTAGTCTATTAAATTAAATGGATTTAATCTACAGGTTTTGATTAATAGCAAGTTACTACTTAAACAATCAAATTGAAATTATCATAATGACATTTTGGTAATTACATATCACCTGAATTGCATGAATTACCTGGTAGACCACCCACACACTGTATATTGATTGTCATATTCTCATTACATGTGAGCCAATGCATATAACATATTTTAAATGCTTTAAATTCATCATTGAGTTCATGCTTAGTGTATTCGTGTTTTAGGTGTGCTGGTTGCAAAGATATGCAGTCCAGCCTCAAAGATTGTGCAGTGTAGTAGCATAGTTTTTGTTGAAGGATATGTAGAGTCCTTCTCTTTTGTTCTGTAAGTTAGCACTCATGTAAACACTGTAGGTATAGGTTTAGCATGCTTAGAGGCTGCTTATGTTTGTATGTATATAGGATAGATGTGATGTATATATATAGGTTTTGTTTAAATTGCTTGCTTGATGATTTGATAGTTGTAGGCCTAAGGCCTTATATGTTCTCAACATGTGGTAATGTTCTCTTAGGGACCAAAAGTTTCTAGAAGGATGGTGAATGGTTTTACTACTTTTAGAAGTGCTTTTACAGGTGGAAAAATTTTTTTGGTATGTCATCGGGTAGCCATTATGCTTCCTAATTTTCTATAACATGTAAAGTGTTTGTAAATAGGTTTTTTAAGTCTATCATACCATGTATGAACCCATTCAAAGGTTAGACTAAGAATCATAGCAATACTTGATAAAGTTTTAAAATAGTCCATAAGTTTTAAAGAGTACACTCCTAGAGCAATTCGAAGAGGGGTGACCTAGCGATAAGTGCATCGCTTGTCAAATTTCTTTAGGAGTTCAGTAGGGGGTATTACATTAGGTGGTATCAAAGCATAGGTTATATGTTCCTAGGTGTCCTACATGATTGCTAATGTCTAGGATTATTTTCTCTAAAATGCTACACTATAAAGAGGCTGGTAAGTCCTATTTCTTTTGTAGTTAATTAAGATAAGTGTTAGAATGCTAGAAGAATAGGGCAATGGAATAGTATTAAAGCATAAGAAGGATTTTACTAGACTGATTAGATATGCTAAGGAGTTCATTCTTAATAAAGAGGAGAAATGTAAGATATTTCTGAAAGTTTTAAATGTAGAGTTGAGAATGCAGATAGCTAACTTAAGGGTGATAAATTTTACTATATTAGAGGCACCTACATATGATATGAAAGATATGGTATAGGAGAAGAGGGATTTCTTTTAAAGGAAGAGACAGTTCATAGCTAGGCAGTCCAATGTAGCTTTAGGTTATTGAAAGAAAAGAAAAGAAGCATAGTTTCAGTCTAAATTAGTACACCAAGCATAAAAGTAGACACAATCTTTGAGATTTAAGTACACTTTTACAGTTAGATCTCAACCACCACTATGAGCTACTAGTGCTCCAGGACCTAAAAGTAATAGGAGTAGACCATTGACTTATAATACTTACAATAAAAGACATTGGGGGCAATGCTAGTTGAGTAGGAAGGGGGAATGCTTTACTTGTTATACCTCAAATCATTATCAAAAATAGTGTCCTCAGAGACAACCAAAGGGTGTCTCTATTCAGGCATTGGTAGTAGTATCTGAGAGTAAAGGATAGAGGAAAGGCAGAGGGAATTAGACCAGTGCTAGTCAAGGGATAGGATTAGAGGGACATGTACTAGCGAGGTAATATGCCATTAGGGTTCATAAAAAAGCTGCCACCCTGAATGTTATTTCTAGTACATTTCACTAATTTGATGTTCCAATTTTGGCATTGATAGACCTAGGATCTACACATTCTTATGTATACACCAAAATAAGCACATGATAGAGGACTAAAATATGAGTATGTAAACATAGATAATTAAGTCAGTAATCCTATAAGGCAGAGTGTGAATGTGAATACGGTAATAAGCAGTGTCCCTTAGTAATCTAGGAATGTTTGTTTCCTATGGATTTGATTGAATTACCTTTCTATAAGTTTGATGTGATTTTGGGAATAGATTGGTTGTCTAAACACTGGTCTATAGTGGATTGTAAACATAAAAAGCTGACCCTCCACACTATAGTGGGACAAACAATGACATTTATAAGTGAGAGAAACCTTTCGAATAATCTTATCTTAGCTATTACAATAAGAAAACTCATTCGAAAATGGTGTGAAGCTTACCTAGCACATGTCATTGATACTAGTACTTTGATCCTAACACTTGAACATATCCCTATAGTTTTTGAATTCTCTGATGTGTTTCTTGATTATTTGCCAAAGTTGCTTCATAGAGGGAGCTTAATTTTGAGATTGAGGTGTACCCCAGTACAACACCTGTGTTTATTACCCCCTATAGAATGGCACTTACTGAGTTAAAAGAACATAAGGTACAACTGCAAGATTTGTTAGATAAGGGGTTCATTAGACCCAGTACTTCACCTTGGCGAGCCACTATTCTATTTGTGTATTGATTATAGATAGCTGAATAAAGTGACAATGAAAAATAAATATCCTTTACCCATTGTAGATGATCTCTTTAACTAATTGAGAGCTATAGGTGTGTTTTCCATGATTGATTTAAGATCTGGCTATCACTAATTGAGGATAAAGGAAGCTAATGTTCCTAAAACTACTTTAAGGACTCGATATGGGCATTATGAGTTCTTAGTGATGCCATTTGGGCTAATTAATGCCCTAGTAGCCTTTATGGATTTAATGAATAGAGTATTTCAACCCTGCCTAGATTAGTTTGTGGTGGTATTCATTAATGACATCCTAGTGTATTCTAGGACTAAAAGAGAACATGAATAGCATCTCAAGGTTGTGCTACAAATTCTGAGGGAGAAGCAGTTGTATACCAAGTTGAGTAAATGTGAATTTTTGCTAAATGAAGTGGCTTTTTAGGCCATGTAGTATCAACAGAGAGTATTAGAGTAGACCCTAACATGGTTAGAGAAGTATTAGAATGGGAACCTTTGAGGAATGTGATGGAGATGTAGAGTTTTCTGGATTTAGCTAGTTACTACAAAATATTTGTAAAAGGATTTTCTATGATTACAACACCTCTTACTAGATTGATTAGAAAGAATGTGAGGCTTGAGTGGGATACCAAATGTCAAGAGAGTTTTAACAAGTTAAAAAAGACATTGATAAAAGCTCTTATCCTAATTCAATGGGAATAGGGTAAGGACTTTGTTGTGTATTGTGATGCTTTACTTAATGGGTTAGGATGTGTGTTAAGGCATGAAGGAAAACTGGTAGCTTATGTGTCAAGATAATTGAAGCCACATGACAAGAACTATCCTATTCATGATTTAGAGTTAGCTACCATTGTGTTTGCTTTGAAAATTTTGAGGCATTATTTATATGGTGAGAAGTGTTACATTTACATAGATCACAAAAGCTTGAAATACCTCTTTACTTAGAGGGAGTTGAACTTGAGATAAAAAAGATAGTTAGAGCTAATTAAAGATTATGACTATTTGATAGATTACCACCCAGAGAAGGCTAATGTGGTAGTAGATGCCTTAAGTAGAAAATTAATGGTAACCTTGAAAGCCATGAATGTTAGACTCCAATATATAGGAGAAAATGTCATTCTAGTTAAACTTAAGATTAAACCATATTTTAAACAACAGATAAAGGAAGCTCAGGTGAAAGATGAACAGTTGAGATAGATTATAGGAAAAGTTAAAGAGGGGAAGGTAATAAGATTTAAGTTAAGTGAGGATAGATATATGTATTATCTAGGTAGGTCATGTGTACCTAGTAAAAATGACCTGAGGTTATAGATACTAAAAGAGGCATATAAGGCTCCTTATTCTATACATTCTGGTAGTATAAAGATATACATAGATTTGAAATCTCAATATTATTGATCAAGGATGAAGAGAAACATAGCAATATATGTGGCTAGATGTCTAACATGCTAGCATGTCAAAGATGAGCATCAAGGTCCTTCTAGATTGTTACATCCTATAGCAATACAAGAATGGAAGTGGGAAAAGGTGACAATGGACTTTATGATGGAATTGCATCTGACCAGGAATAAGTGTGATGTTGTATGGGTGATTATTGATAGATTAACTAAAATAGCTCAGTTTATTCCGATCATAATGGATTATTCACTAGAAAGACAAGCTAAATTGTACATCGATGAGATTGTTAGACTACATAGTGTATCTAAGGCTATTATCTTAGTTAGGGATCCTCATTTCACTTCTAGGTTTTGGAAGAAACTGAATCAGGCACTAGGTATTAGGCTAACTTACAATACAACTTTCCACCCTTAGACAAATGGATAGTGAGAAAGAGGGATACATTTACTTGAAGATATGTTGTGCAACTAAGCCATTGAGTTTAGAGGCAATTGGGACCAACACCTGTCCTTAGTTGAATTTGCATATAATAACAGTTATCAAGCTACCTTGGGCATGGCACCTTATGATGCACTACATGGCAAAAGGTGTAGAACTCCATTGTGCTTGATTGAAGTTGAAGAGAACAAGATCTTAAGACTTTATCTGACTAGAGATGTAGAAGAAAAAGTTAAAGTAAGAGATTGAAAACTCCAATTGATAGATAAAAGTCCTATGCTAACTTAAGCCAGAGAGATATTGAAAATGCTATGAGTGAGAAAGTATTTCTAAAAGTATCCCTGTAAATGAAAATACTCAGATTTAAGAAGAATAAGAAATTAAATCCTAGATTTATTAGGCCATTTGAGATTATAAAGAGAGTGGGACCACTAGCATATAGGCTAGTTTTGCCTCCTGAGTTATAATAGATACATGACGTGTTTCATGTTTTAATGCTTAGAATAGATCAGACCCTACCTATATAGTTTTAATGATGGATGTTGAGATACAACCAAATATATGTTATAATGAAGAACCATTACATATTCTAGCTCAAGAAATGAAGTAGTTAAGGAATAAAACCATTCCTCTAGTTAAAGTTCTTTGGAAGCATTATAATGTAGAGGAAGCCACATTGAAATCTGAGGAGTAGATAAAGATTCAATATCCATATCTACTTACTCTAGGTAATTTTGAGGATGAAATTTGTTAAGAGGGGAAGAATTATAATGCCTGTAAGTCAAGGCTTCATGAACAGAACCTTCAAAGCTTCAAAAGTGTGTTCGAAGTGCTAGGTTACCTTTACAAGGCCCTAGGCAAGGTGTATTGGTCATGAAACTTTTAGGGGCTTAAAAATGATGGAAATGACTTAATTTAAAGATTTAATAGAACTAATAAATTATTTTAGGCTGTAATTTAGTAGGCTATAGGCTCAAATGGATTCGAGCTAGGAATGACCCAGGATGTGCGAAGGTAGACCACAAAATACCATACCCTAAAAAATTTCCCTAAGTCTATTGGTGAAGGAATTTTTGAATTCTAAGGTCATTTGCAACTTTTCCTTAATTTTAGGTTTTTATACACAAATTAAGGTAATTAGTTAACTATCCTATTAAGGGAATCTAGCCGTGAAATTTTATGAGGTATAAATAGTACTAATCATGGATTTTTAAAATAAACGCGATGATTTTTAGAGGTCCGAGTAATTTTTTAAAAATTTCCTAAAGTTTATGTCAAAACTATTTATTTTTGGGGTACTTAAATGCCATGTGTTATCACCTAAGGCACCCTTTCATGTATGTAAATACCTTTGCCACTTAAGCGCTCCACTAAGATGCCATATCACCTCCTCTCTACCTTCTTCCCCAATTTCTCCTCCTTTAGCAACCAATGCCATTACTACTTAGTACCCCCTATTTTTTTATGTTTTCTCCCCTACATTCTGAACTAAATAACAACAAAAAATTCCTATAATTAGTGAAGAAATGGTTTATGAAGTTGGTAGTCACCATTAATGCTGATAAAAGTTAAGAAAATTCAAGGAATGCTTGAATGCACATGAAAAAAGGGCTAAAAATCAAGTTTATGTGTAAGTGCATTTCTTCCCTTTTTATATTATTTCCTAGAGGATTTTATCATTCCACAAGTGCCTATGTTCTTAAATTTTCAACTGGAGGTCCATGAAATTTCCAATAAATTTTCAAGGATTTATATGGCTATATAGAGCCTAAAGGATAATTGGATATCAACATGGGAATTAAAGGTGCTAAGGTGTAGGAAAGGCTTTAAATATGATAAGGTATTTGGATTTAATGTGTTAGAGGCATGCTAATGTTATTTCAAGTGAAAAATATTTCAAAATGGTGTATGGAATTCATAGTGTTAGTGGTTAATATGTGTATAATAGTGAACTAAAGCTATTTTGAAGTTAATTCTATAGTAAAGAAATGATTTGTGTTTTTTTTAATGGAGAAATTGTGTGAAAGATGGTACTGTCTTTTTGATTGAAAGTGTGTGAGTGTGTGGTTAATGTGTTATGGCATGAATCTTTATGGTTTATGATGATACAAGGTGTGTAAGTTATAGACTAAAGGTTTGTGTATATGTGTGGGACAAAAGTCATAAGTATAGATGGCACTATCTATGGCCATGAAGTATAAGATTTAATAATGGCCTGTAAATGAAGTGTATGTGATGATACATAATGCGTACTTGATGAGAATAAGCATGATTGGCATGTAGATAGTGTGTATGGGTTAGGGTTGATGTGAAAATATAGGAATGGTTGTGCATTAGATATGGCCAAGAGGTATGAATAAGATACTGGTGTATATGTTATGTGTATATTGTGTGAACCATGATAGAAATTAAGTGTTGGCATAAGAATATAAGAATAGGTTAAATTTGGTGGAAATAGTGCATGAACATGTGTGTGCTTAATGTAGCCCAGGCATGTACAAAGCATGCCATGGATTGGTTTTCATGATATTTGCCTTGTGTATGTATAAGTATGCTTGAATGATGTTATGATATATGAATGTGTGATTAAATATGGAGAAAAGCTTGTATGTGGCCATTGGAAGCATTGGCCAAGAGGTCTACAAGGCAATTTTGGCATGAAAAGTAAGGTATGGTATCACGTGTGTGTGTGATTAGCATGGCACATATGTCATGATTTGTGTAATGTACATTTAGCTTGAGTTAGGTAAATATGCATAAGTAATAAGGCATGAAATGTATGGAATTTAGGAAGTCATTTAAGGTTAGGAAATGGTCAAAAAAGGAACTTAAAAATGGCTTAGAAGAACATGTTAAAATTAACCTTAATATTGGACTAAATTGGCATGTAAATGGCACCTAAATTTTGGGACATTTTGTATTGTTTATGTGAAATGAGTTGAAGCCTCTTTTAAGGCTATTTCAAAATTTATAATTGAGCTATGCTTTAGGCTTATGAATATGTGCGAATATGAGTGCAAATGGCATGAAAAGGACTTGATTTGAGACTCAAATGGCATATGAAAAAATGAAAATGACCTATACCTATCTTAGGAAAAATGACTTCAGGACACCTATACTAAAATTTACCATGAATATGGATATAATTAGATTAAAATAATGGCCTACACTAGACTAAATGTGAACTTAATTCTGCCTAAGAAGTAACTCGAAATGGCTTAGAAATTGACCCATAATTGTCTGGTAGGACAAAAAATGACCTATAACTATATAGGTTAAATTTTGACTATCAAATAAAAATTATAACTATCTATTTTCATTCATAAAAATTATAATATGATGATCAGTAAATAAGGTTAGATGGCCCATTAGTTAGACACCTACAGGATGAGTTAACCGTTCAACTTAGGGATTAGCAGTTACTAGATGATTACTATGATTTTCCTAGATATTGGGAGGTCTCTAGATTGATCCCTACTATCCTTTGGAAGTGTATAAGGTTGATGATTACCTATATATTAGGAGGTCTATGAACTTATCCCTACTATCCATTAAAGGTTGTTATGATTCTTGAAAATTGGGCGGTCTACGAACTAATCCTTGCTATCCACTGAAGGTTGTTACGATTCTTATATATTGGAAGGTCTATAGATTAATCCCTAATATACATAATATGATTAGTGGTTGAGTTGTTTGTGATATTGGGAGGTTTATGGATTGATCCCTACTATCTATTATTTAGTATTAAAAGGTTTAAGTGAGTTGATCCCTGCTATTAAATCAAGCTGATGTAGTGGCCGAGGTCCAAAATGTAGGCCACTGCATGACTTTTTAGCTTCCTCTTGGTCCAATGTCTTAGGTGTAGTCTATCTAGTTAGGCCTATCAAATTAAATGTAATTTATATATAAGTTTTGATTAATAGCAAGTTACTACTTAAATAATTAAATTAAAATTATCATAGTACATTTTGGTAATTATTGTGGAAATGTGGCATTATCACCTGAATTGCATGAATTACCTAGTGTACCACCCACACACTGCATATTGAATGTCATATTATCATCGTAAGTGAACCAATGCATATAACATGTTTTAAATACTTTAAATTCGCCATTGAATTCATACTCAGTGTACTAGTGTTTTGGATGCATAGGTTGTAAAGATATGCAATGTAGTTTCGAAGATCATGCAATATAGTAGCATTGTTGAAGGGTATATAGAGTCCTTCTCTTTTGTTATGTTATCTAGCACTCATGTAAACGTTATAGGTATGGGTTTAGCATGCTTAAAGGCTACTTATATATGTATATAGATAGGATAAATGTGAGGTATATAAATAAGTTTTGTCTAAATGGCTTGCTTGATGCTTTGATAACTTTTGGCTAGAGGCCCTGTATGTTTGAAATGTGTGCTTGATGTGTTCTAATGTTGTCTAAGGGACCAAAAGGAGGCTGAATGATATTGCTACTTTTAAAAGTGCTTTTATAGGTGGAAAAAGATTTTTGGTATGTCACCAGGTAGCCATTATGTTGCCTATTTTTTTTGTAAAATGTAAAGTGTTTGTAAATGGGTTTTCTAAGTTTTTTATACCATGTATGAACCTATTTAAGGGTTAGATTGAGTATCATATCAATACCTAATTAAGTTTTAAATAGTCCATAAGTGCTAAGGTGTACACCCTTAAAGCAATTCTAAGAAGGGTGAGTTAGCGGGAAGTGCATCGCTTGTCAAATTTCTTTAGGAGTTCTGTAGGGGGTGTCATATGATATATGATTCATATTAAATACAAATGTGAAATACCAAAAATATCCCTAGTCATAGTACTAACAAGAAAGGACACTATTAATGTGGATACACTACCATATGTTATACTCTTTGACCTAGTCAAATAGCAGTTCTCACAAGCTATATGCAAAGTGATACTTGAAGATAACATGTGGATGCTTGTATGAGAAACAAGCCTATTGGAGGCCCAACATGAGATGTTCACATAAATATATTATCTATGTGAGTGAAATAATCTCATCATATCAGTTGTTCTTTTATCTCTTAACTTGAGATCACCAAGATTATCTTAAGTATTGAGAAATATACTTTCACTCTTGTGCTTTTACATCATTATGATGTATACATTGTTAGGTGATTAGGTATTGATTGAGAAATTTGAAAACAGTTGAGTGATCAATATATGATTCATGTTCTCTAATTATAATTGGGAGTTTATATCATCATTCTAGTATGCCTTTATTCTATGAATCTTAGGCCAAAGTGAAATGCAAGTATGCGTGAGATTTATAAGGGCATTTTAGGAATAAAGGATTAAATATTGGAATTAACATATTTTTAGGCTTAATTAGACATACTTAAATAAGCATTGAGTAAACACATGTACATGCTCAATCCTAAATGGGATAAAGTATAGTGAAAAGATGAATTTTATAGTAACTAGATATAGAAGGGTTAAATCAAACCACTTGACATTTTTAACACTGAGGTAGTCTTGATGTATAGCTAGACACTACCCAAGACTTGTGCAAAAGTTAATTATTAATTAGGAATTAATCATTGGCTGAATTAACCATAAGAGTCTAAGTTAGGCAAGAACACTAATTCTCTTTATATCGCAAACATGTTTTGAAAACCTATATGGTCACACAAATAAATAAATAAATAAGAGGAGATTCAAAGTGTTTGAATGATTTAATGATATGGGATATTATTAAAAGATAAATGAAAAAGAAAGGACAAGCAACTAAGCTTAGAGCCTAATTATAATGTAGAAGTCTAGAAATTAGGGTTGTTAGAAATTAGGCCCTATTATGCCTAAATGGTGATGCTTTTTAGGTTTAATTTTTATGGAATTTTTAAGATTTTAAAAGGCTTAAAATTATACCGCTAGTAATTCAATTATAGGTCCATAATATGCCACAAAAGGTTAGTCCACTCAAGACTTGAGCAATACACACACAGGCCTATTATCGGGCCTATGCATGTAAAGCCTAAAGAGCCTAATTCATGTGGTTCCTTCGAGTTGGTCTAAGTCAAATTTTAATTGTTGAAATATTACCCAAAAAGGGTTTATCTTATTATAAATAGGCATTTAAAGATCAGTCTCCATAACCCTTATCTTTCACATGGAAATTTGAAGCACCATGACTCTTTTACATGCTTTTCCTTCTTCTTTCATTTGTGTGATCTGTCTACTAGCCCTTAATAATTCACATAGCCCTTCTCTTTAAACTTTTTCTGTAGACACCTTAGAGGTGTTACTAAGGAGGATCACTATGGTTTGTGACAAACTAGTGAGAAGTGTAGTTGATTAAGGAAATTTGGTACAAGTTAATAACAGTAAATAATCTAAACATTGCCAATTTATTAGTTATTAACAAATTTTGAATCTTTTGAATTTGTTATTGTCATTTGGTTTTCTCAAAAATTTTAAATTTCTACTATGGACACCTCAAGAAAATCAATAATGGTATTAGAGCTTGGATTTCAAAAGATTCAAAAACTTTAAGAATTACAGTTACGGTTGATTAGCCATAATATATGATACTATGATTTTTTAGTTCTGTAGTGCCTCTTAATTTTTATTTCTATTACTAAAATTATTTTTCATGAGATTACTTATTATTTGGCATTAATGAAAATAAAAATATAGGTTTTTCTATGTGCTAAAAATTAGTTTTGGTGGAGGATTTCTCCTTCTATGCACATAGGAGGGTTATACATATTAAAGGGGTCTTCTTTCTTTGTTTTCATGCATGAACAACTTGGGTGCTAATTTTCTTGGTTTGATATGATATATAACAAGTAAAAATGTGATTTTAATTTTTGTCATATGTTCTTGAAAATTAAAATTGAAGAGATTGAAAAATAATTACATAAAAGAATTTAGTTTTAGAGTGGAACTTAATATAATTATGCATAATTATTATGTTATTTAATTTAATTAATTTCCAATAACTCTTGATCTGATATAACATGAATATGTGACATTTATGAATTTAATTAGAGGTTTTTAAGTAGTAAAAATTATTTTCACATGTATGGGATTCAAAAACTTGATTGAACAATTAAGATTGTAACAATTTCAAACCATGTGCTGCTTAATTTTGCCTATTTAATTTGCCATAGGTTTCATGACTTCGAGGGCAAAATTTTTTTGATAAAATTGATCATTACAAGTCTAAAATGTTTTCAATGATTTTTGGAACTAATCTAAAGTGGTTTGGATTAATTCCATGGTCTAAATTGAAAACAGTTTTATGATTTGCTTTGAACTCGATTCTTAGTGATATAATGTTAAAATAAATTTGATTAAATTAAAAACTCAATATGATTGTATTTTGAATTCTTGGAAATATATGTTATTATAAGCATGAAATTAATTGAATTAAATCAAGTATTGATTAATTTGATCATATTTCTCACAAATGGTGGTATAGACAAGAATAGCCGAATTTTTACATTGAAATTGGCATTTCAAATGGAATTTTGATTCTAATTTTGAATTGATTTATTTTTTGCACTGTGATTAGGATTTTAAATTGAATATATAGATTATGAATTATTCTGGTGTAATATTGATAAATTTATCAAATATAGATTAGAATATTTTAATTTGTTCTATGCGTGAATCCTTATAAACCTTAGAATTTAGATTCTATGTTTTGCCTGAAACTAATTTGATTGCTTAGAATTCTAACAAGATTAGAATTCTATAAAATGGGGACTTGTAATTTAATAATTTAATGAGATCAAATAATTAAATAGCATGATTAATGTGATTAATTTGCAATGAAAAGGCACACTTAAACTGATTGGACCATATGAGAAAACTAAAACTAGATTAATAAGTGTTACAATTATAGTAATTAACTGTAATAAAAGAAATTCAAGATCTAATACATGTGATGCATTAGAAATGCATGTTAAGAGTGTATGTTTGGCATGATGACAAGTTGTAAACTAAGACAAATGAGATTGATCTGCATTGCATGAATCTTTCTTTGGTCAAATTGGGCTTATGTGTCCTACTCTTTTCTTTCATTTCTATTTGTATTTCTATTCTCATCTAATTCCCCTCACAAGTAATGTAAGGTATTCCTTTTGCCTTCAATTAACCTTATCTTTGCCTTTCTCTTTGTTAGCTTGCTTATCATTTACACATAAAATAACCAAGAATAAACAAAATTTCCATATAAATTCTACAAGTATCCAATGATCAAATTGAACTCATAGTACATATTTTAAGACCCTATTACAACTCTTAAAAATGTTAAGACCTAATAATAGCCACTTACCTCTAACTTAGGTATTATTCATTTAAGATGCAATTTCTCAAATTTTTCTAAGAGAAGACCTCAATCTTGATAATTTGGCACTTGGAAATGCTTGCTCAAGTTGTAAAAGATTGTTTTAGTGTAGGGAGCAAGGGGTTTTAATGAGAAGAAAATGTATTAATTGAGCTTGAAATACCTTTATGGCCAATGGCCTTGATAAGGAAGAAGAAAGTTGGTTTTCTTCTTTCTTAAGATCACAATTTGACTTTTATAGGGCCTCTAATCTAAGGCCAAGATCGCTCCCTTCTTTGATCTAATGGCCATAATATTAAACCCACTTAATTCCTATTTTTGCCTTTTTTAATTCCCTTTTGATATTATTATTCAATTTTCATCATTAATTAGCATCTCTCATGACCCTAAATAATTATGCATAACAATATCCAAGGCTCTTGAACAAACTACATATGAAAAACTCTAAAATTTGATATAAAACAACCTTTTTACCCTTATTTGATTTTTAAAAAATTCTCTTGATATTCAAAATTTCAAATTCCAATTCTATTAGACCCTATGGAACATTTGACTATCAGGTTATGACATTCCCAATCAATTTAGGCAAAAACACTATAATTATTAATTCAACCCTAACTAGGTTACTATTCATATTATGTAGACATAAAAACATTATTACTATCTTTAAACATCTTATAGACTTTATTTTCATTTTAAAAATTTCCCATAATTAAATTACAAATAACACATCTTTCCAATTGGATTAGTGTGACTCAAGTATTAAGAAATATTATTTAAGTCTTGAGAAGTATTATTCATAATCCTGAGAGTCTCAATTATTATAGTGAGGCCTTTAAACTTGATAAAAAATGGTGAAATTCCTATGTGAAAACAATAGCAATACCCTCAAATTTCACATCTAATTCATGAAAAAAAATACTCAAAAGAATTCTTACTCTACATTTACAAATCATAATACATTTTACTCATTTTTAATGCATCAAATTGCACACAAATTACATAAAATTTCATCATAATTCAAGTAATTATAGAAAAACCTAACTAATTAGAAATTGCACAAAAATAAAGGAAAATCAAAAATTAATTATGCATATACTATCTTAATGCAGCTAAAATCATTTAGCATGTATCTAATCTATAATTACTGCCTTTTATTTTTCCTTCCTCTTTCTACCCTCTCCCTCTCCTTCTTCGCTAACAAAAATAAGAAAAGGAACATAACACACATAAGAAAACAATTAGAAGTAGGAATCCTTAATAAATTGATTAAATGATAGATGATCAAATTACCTTAGAATTTTAGGTTACCAAATGATCACTAAAAGGTTCTTTGTAACTCCACTAATGGTAAAAAATAAAATGACGTTTAATTTGGTTAATAGTAGATAGATTTTAGGCTATTTATAGCCTTTGAATGGATAAACTAAACTAGCCACTAAACTCTTTTCAACGGGCCAAATAAATTCATAGCCAAATATTGCCCTTAATCCTTCATAATATTATTATTAATCAAATTTACCATAAATTTTATGCACAAAATCAATTTTTTATTATCTTGAAATATTACTTCCTTTTGAAACCAAATATTATTTTATTTTTTCCATTTCATCCCATAAATTAAATAGTTTATTATATATTTTATTTTCACATTTTTTATGTTGTGTTACAATGGTAATGGAAATGCTAGGTTAAAGAAAGACCTATATAAATGGATGATGTAAGCTAATGTCTATGAATCTAAGTGAAAAGCATAATAAGGCATGATTGAATGATGTAAACTATGGTATTTATGTTTGAAATCTATTAGTGGGCATTTACAATGTATGTCTTATGCTATGGAATAATGATACATAACATAAATATGTATACACATTCATGCACACACATACACACTGGGGATGAGGTGGTTGTGTTTGGAATTGCCACCCAGCACTATGCTAGAACCTTATAATCATTTGCCCATAAAGTGTTTTGAATTAGATCTTATTTATGCCTTTACAATATACCTTTCATATTCTAACATTTATAAGTGTTGTATCATGTAAGTAAGCATTGTAATTTAAAAAATGCACATCACTTTTGCAAACAAGGAAAACTAAATTGTGATAGTTAAAATACATAACAAAACATAAATGCCTAAGACATATTACATCCACAAATTGGCTTTATTCATTAATCACTTGTGACCTAACAATTATGAATAATTCTATAGGAATTGGCAATAACTGCCCAACTTTTATCTCTAAGAGATTGGCCTTTATTAAAATACATTTTCTATTATGACTTTTATTAATAGAAATCAAAACCATTTTATTAGTAAAATGCCATTTAAGTTTGTATAAAAGTCCTTGATGTGAGATTAGATTTATGTGTAAAACAAGTT
>CANXYI011977091.1:0-13574 GCA_948208565.1 Hura crepitans
CAACTCTTTTTTAGCCACACATGAGAAGATGCCTGATGCTAATCAACTCTCTATCTACAGCTTGTGCATCGAAACACTGACATGCTGAGTATGAAACTCAGTGGTGGAATAGCTCAAATATAATATGTTAGACATGCACACATGCAACATGCAACACTCCATACACATGAAGTTACCCTAATACCTCTAAGTCCATTTGCTTACTAGGCTCAGTTTACTTACTTTTCATTTAGTTCAAATTTTTATATTAAAGGTCCATGACAGATAGATAACTCTTTAAAACATCGGATAGAGGGAATGATCTTGTGCAGTAGCCCACATTTTGGACCTAGGTAGCTACACCTACCTCACTTGATAGCAAGTATCAATCTGTAGACCTCCTAATAGTAGACTGGCAGATAGCAAGGATCAGTCTGTGGACCTTCCAATATCTATAAATCACATCAGCAATAATCATAGGTGGATAGCAAGGATTAGCCCCGTGGGACCTGCCAATGTCCATGGACAGACAAATGGGTAGCAGGGATCAGCCCAAGTGGACCTCCCAATACCCTAATATGCAAGGTTCATGTTAGAACCTCGGTGACTACACCCGCCACATCCAACACACAATAGTGGTCCCAGAAGGACCAAGCTACCTAGCAGTTGCTAACTTCTTAGTTAACTGGTCAACCCATTCAGTGGGTGTCTAACTGATAGGCCAATAATTAAATTAGATAATTAATCTTAGTATTATTGATTGCCAAGTCCATTTTACCATTAAGTTACAGGTTATGATGCAATAAACACCATATACAAAAATTTTGCCTACAATCGCAAATTTACTATTCATTTGGTAACTTTACAAAATTGACATTATTCATTTGGTCATTTTTTGCATGTCATGCCTTTCCAATACTTTAATCCCAAGGCCAACTCTCATAACTTCCTTATTTATTCATTTATACACCATAATTACATCACTAAATACACAATCATGCCATGTAACCATTCATTTCATACTTACATCACCAAGCTATGATTATACCCAAATTACATGCTAATTATGCTACCATAAATATACATCTCTCAATTAGTATTCATACACATTATAACCTCACCATTTCCACACCTAGCCCACCATAACCATATTTACACATCACATGTTCCATCACACATACATTTTGGCCAACATTCACTCGTACACCTACAAATGCATTTCATTCCAATCAAACATCCAAAACCTATTATTTTGAGGCCATGAACACCATTATAACATCAATTTACCTAGTTACCATGCATACATCTAATTTCATGCGTTTCCATATAAGGTTCACATTCAACAACATAGTATACATATAAACATATTAAATTTAAAGCTATTCCACATACTTAAGGTGTGAGAACACCCTTTTCTCCACCCCTTTGAGGCTTAGGAACTTGGGTTTCCTCACTTGAATTCTTGAACCCTAACATACAAGAATCTCACCTTAGAAAAATTCTAAAAAATTATCTAGAACTCTAAATTGAGATCTAAAACTATGGTTTTTCTTAGAATAACTTAATTTACCTATATCAAAAATAAAAAAAAATGGATTAGGGACACTTACACACAAAAGTGTCACTATTCACCCAAGTGACATATCTTCCAAATTTGGCCTCCTTTATCAATTCTAGTAGGAGAACTAGAATCTATGGATTATGGAGGGTTGATTTCATATAAATTTTATAGGGATTAGAGGAGAGAGGAGAGAGAAAATGGAATAAAAATGGTAAAGATGGGAGAGAAATGGTGTCGGCTTCTCAAGGATCTCAAGGTTGAAGATGGCTTGGTGGCACATGTGGGGTGCTCACATGTGTAACCCCTTATATGTGGGTGCGTGGCTGCCTTGGATCGTGACATGTGGTGATTTAAGGGATAGAATTCATTTTATGTCATTTTTTAGCTTCAAAAATTCCTAGAAAATTCTTTGGGTCTCCAAAAATTCTCATTTTAGTTTTAAAAATCCTTGATTAGTGTAACTAAGGTCTATATAAAATTTCATGTCAAAATTCAACAATTGACTTTTTGATAGTATTCACCCGTCAGAATAAAATATTCAAAAAAATATCTATCGACCTCAAAAAATTATAATTCCTTCTCCACCATACTCATTAGAATTTTTGAGGTTTAGGGTCTAGTATTTTTGAGTCTATCCGAGCACCTCCCGAGGCTGTTCTAGCACAAACTCATTTTATCTTCTCATACACTAGTTCTTGACCTAAACTGATTTATTGGTTCTGCTAAATTTTTTAATTCATTCATTTTCCCTATTTTTAGGCCCGTTAAAGTTTTGTGACCAATACGCCAGTTATTAGACTCGTAAGGATGCCCCATACCGCAGAGAACATCACTCGGGCTCAGAAGGTACTGTTCATAAGACCTTGACTTACGGGCATTACACCTAAGATTAAGTCAAACTTATCAAAAGGTAGGTCATGAGATTGGCCAAAAATTGATATCCTTGTACTATTAAGGGACTTTCTTTGTAGACTTTATTCACAACTACATGCTGGCCTATAGATTTGCTAATCATAATCTCTATGTCAAGGTTTTTTAGTGCTAACCCCCGATCTTATACCCGTGCAATGTATATGTATGAGTGTGTAGAACCCGAATCAATTAAAGCTAAAGTAGGAGAATCAAAGAGAAAAAAGTACCTGCTATCATATTAGACGAGTTAATCTCCTCTCTGGCTCTAATGGCGTACTACTTGGCAGGCGCTCTACTCTCAGCCCTGCCTCCTTAAGTACCAGCTGTCTTCTCACCTCGATCCCCTTTCAGTCCTCTAACTAATCTAGGTGTAGATCTATGTCCACCCTTATACTATTTCGAGCAGTCCCTGATAAAATGGCCTATTGCACCACATCCAAAACAACTAGCTTCGATCTCTAGCACTCCCCTTTGTGTCTCCTATGGTAGGTCTAACACTTGGGCCATTTATTGGTTTAATCTATGGTCGCTGGAGCACTAGTAACTTGAGACTATTACTATCTTAACTTGTTCTATATTCCTTGTCCTTGCCTCTAAGATTGACCCTGCTTCTAGGTCTGCTATGGTGCTCCTGATTGAGTTCCTTTAAACTTCTTATATGAATATTGAGTTGCACTAGTTGATCCCTGACTATTAGATCTCTTCTTCTACTGATAGAATTCTCTCTTCTCCTTCTATATTTCCTTTGCCACAAGGCAAGCTGATACCAACTAAGAAAAGTCTTAAATCTTCATAGGAGCTATATTCGCCTTGATCTCTATATTCAGCCCATTTTTAAATCTCTTACATCTGTCAACTTTTGTCTAAACCATATCCTTGGCATATCTACTCAACATGGGAAAATCTTTCTCATAGTTAGGTATTGACCTCTATTGTTGCTTAAGGTTAACAAACTCCTGTCTTGTGGCAACCAAGTACTGCTCAGAAATGTACTTCTTTTAGAACTCCTTTAAAAAGTAATCCCATGTCAAGTCAACCTCATTCTTGTGTTCTATCAGAGCTTTGCACCACTTGAATACTTTTTCTTACCGCAAAGAAGTGGCACAAAAAACTCTCTTCGAGTGTGCACTTAAGTTGCTGCATAATTCTAGTGGTTCTGTCTAACCGGTACTCTACTTCAGTTACATTTATAATACCTCTACCCATAAAATCTTCAACTCCTATCTTTTTTATTCTCTCAAGGTAAGTTTTCTAGAGAATTTAGGGTATTAAAGGTGGCTACTAAACCGATGGAGGCAATGGATATGCTACTCTTATAGCTTATCTTAATAGATCTAAAATCTCTCTAAAGAATACTAGTGGTACTTGAGTAGCTGAGGGTGCTAGCCTAGCGTCACTTCTAGAGGTAGACCTAGCTATGCTAGATCTTTGCCTAATCATTGTTAGAGTATGGCTCTCAACCTCTTCCTCATAAGAGGGTCTATTTTAACTCATCACAAGTTATAGGCAAATGAATAGATTATAAGCCTCGATAATATATTATCATGCGATGTAAGTTCTAAACTAATGGCACTTATACATAACCCTTAAACAATGAGGAATGCCTAAATCATAGCTCTAATACCACTAAATGTGACACCCCTTACCCAATTTAGTTGCTGGACCTGAATAAAAGATGCGCACACAAATGTGTTACTGAACTTACTTATCCCATATACCATTACTCAAAATTATGCATAAATTAAAACCTTTTTCAAAATATGTTCAATTTAAAATTTAAGTCTAAAAATTCTACTTTTAAAATGGTTAAAATCCCTTTAATATGTTACATTCATTTCGAGAATCCTTGCACTGAAAATTCAGCAGCATAATGGCTGTACCAGTGTACTATCCCAAAATAAATAGTAACTTACATTTGAAAATGACACTTCTATATCTCATCCATCATATTCTTAACATCATTTTGGTCCTTCTGACCACCCAAAATCACAACAAATCTCAATCTCAAAAAAATTCATAATTAAGCAACAAAATACTCTCTAAAACCTATTTGAATAGTTACAAAATAACAATAATCCCATATTAGGCCTAATCCTTCTTATGTTACATACAAGTGCCATCTAACCATTTGCATCACAAAAATAATATATACAAGTCAGCAAAATACCCAAAAAAAAAGTAGCCTACTTTTGATTTGCAACATGTTCGAGGCTTTGACTCTAATCTGGTCCTTTAACCTATGCATCACAAATAAAATGATGCGCTAAGCAAATTTGCTTAGTGGTGAACTAAGGAAATTCAAGGTGCTCATGCATTATCAAGCATATGTATATGAAATAGAAAATTAAATGTACTTAACTACACACTTATATGTTCATGTCATACTTAGAGCAGAAACAATTCATATAAGCATGCATCAACTTTATAAATAATAACATTCCTCATAATATCCATACTCAAGAATAATCCAAATTAAATATCATGCTGGTTAGGAAATTACTGCAATTTCATAATTAATAGTCCACACTTAAGGAAACTCTTATCTATACTTGGATAACAAGGACACCGAGCCACCAAGGCCATTTGGACCACTAAAGCCATTTAGACCCAAAGGTCATTACCACACTCTAAAATCATTTTCAGACTCTAAAGTCATTATCTGGACTTGAAAGTCATTAAAAAGACACTAAAGTGTCCTAACAGTTGCTAAACCCCTAGTTGATAGGTCAACCTATCCAGTCTAGGTTGTTAATTAGCATGGGCCAATCACCATATTTTACTTTCCTTGTTAAACCAATATAAATAGCTTAATTAAATTAAACATGGTGGTTAGGCCAACATATGACCAACCGAGAAACTATGTTCATTATTCTCACTTTAATTATACTAAAGCTTAAAACATATACATAGCAACTTAAATCCATCATTCAAGTGATATCAATAATACTCATACCCATCTACAACCTCTCATGTTATTTCATAAGGATAATAGACATGATTTCCATCAAAAAGGGACACATTATGCCTTCATCAAATTTTTGACTAATAATGTCTCAAAAACATCTTATACATAAGAACCCATATTTTAGGCATGTATAAATCAACAACATACCTTAATCAAACTCATTGGCCATTCAACCACAATATGTATGCACACATATAAAACTTATTTGACATTCTCACATACATTATTCATTAACTCACATACACACACAATAACATTTATACATACATGTTATATACACTATAAGGCATCATAATACAAGTCACATATACACACTTCATACTTATTGGACAATCCAATGTCAAAGCGACTAACACCTATTTCAACTCACTTAAAACATCACACATATAGCATTTATTTCACTAAAAATTATTACAAAACACAAATGTTCAATTATGACAATTTAAGCATATTAACCTTAACAACACACATACACCATTAATAAGGCCAATTTTGGCCTACATTCCCTATACATATATCATTTATCCCTTCATCATTCCAAGTATTTATTATCACTTAAGTAAAAAAGCAAATGACATTAATACATGTGAATGCATTAATTACACTAATATCTATTTTTTCCATATTTATGCACATACACTCATAAATGCACACACATACACAATATAAACATTAAATTTCCCAATTTCCACTTACAACAAGTGAATACAATCATGCTCACACCTTCGCCTTCCCCTTATCCTTTTGATTCTTGCCTGAGTCAACTACCAATTGCAGATTCAATTTTGTAAAATTTGTATAAAATTAAATATTCTTAAAAAATTAAATTTTACTACATAGATAGACTCTTGGGCACCTATAGAACACAAAAAATATTGTAACTCAAAAAACTTATCCGAACCAAAAATGGTCACAATTTATTGAGACTTAAATTTGAGCAATTCTTTTGATTTTTTTAAAATTTTCCATTTATACTAGTATCTAAGAGTCATGGAGGCTTGATGGTTTCATTTAGATATAAAGGATTGGTGAGATTTAAGCGATTGTAAGAAAGAAAATCACAATTCCATAGGAGAAGGTGACGACAAGATGAGGAGAAAGATAGAAGGGATAACTATTCTAATTTTAACTACTTTAGTCAACTTTGACCTATTTATAGTGTGGATAAAAATTCCACTTAAATCCCCCAATTTTTCCTTTCTTATGTCAATTCCAATCATCCACAAATAACCTTAACTAACTTCACTTAAAAATCCAACAATTATTGAGTTCTTTTACAGATCTAGTAAGGGCCGTTATATATATACTAGGTATTAAGATCTATAGAGATAGATCCATTTGGTTACTTGTCTTTCTCAATCTACATATATAGACAAAATGCTAAAGAGGTTTAGCAAGGATCTCTTAAAGAAGAACAACCTCCTAGTGACTCATGGGAAATTCCTTTCTAAAGCTTTATCTTATAATACATAAGTAGAGAAAGCGCATGAATAGAATATCATATGCTTTGATAGTTAGTTCAATTATATATGTTATGTTATGTACACGACTCGATATATCATATGCTCTGAGTGTCATGAGCAGATACCAATCCGACATCAAAGAGGATCATTAGATGTATGTCAAGAATATCTTAAAGTACTTGAGAAAGACTAAGGATATGTTCTTAATCTATAGAAAGGGAGACTAAATAGTTAGTAGATACATTAATGCCAGTTTCCTATCTGATAAGGATGACTATGTGTCTCAATTAAGGTATGTCTTTACATTTGGTGATGCTATAGTTAACTGAAAGAGTTCCAAGCAAGATATCGAAGTCAAGTATATTGCAACGTTTTATACAACTAAAAAATTAGTATGGATTAAGAACTTCATTATTAAACTAGGAGTGATCCCTAGCATTGTTAATCTAATAGCTTTGTATTATGATAATAATAGAGTCATTACATAAGCAAAGGAAATGTGGTCTCATCAATGATCCAAGGATGTGCTTAGGTGCTACCATTTGATAAAAAAGATTATAAGAAGAATTTTGTAAAGATAGAAAGGGTATCTCTCACTAGTCAAAATATGGTTGATATGGTCACTAATGCAGTATCCTAAAAGAAGTTTGATTGCCTTAAAAATACCATAGGCATTAGGTATAAAGGTGATTGGCTTTAGTGCAAGTTAGAGATTATTAGACATGAATGCCTAAAAAAATCATTTAAAGGTGTTTCTCATGAACATGCAATTTCATTTGTCAATTCAAGGCATTCTTTATTATTTAGTGCTTATGAATCATTTCATTAATTTGTTTGTTTATAAATTAAACTATTTAATAAAGTCCTTAGTATAAAATACACAATATAGAGGAA
The DNA here is from genome assembly GCA_948208565.1 of Hura crepitans. Classification (NCBI taxonomy): domain Eukaryota; kingdom Viridiplantae; phylum Streptophyta; class Magnoliopsida; order Malpighiales; family Euphorbiaceae; genus Hura; species Hura crepitans. Next base: position 7,775 of record CANXYI011977091.1, read on the forward strand.
ATCATGAAGTGTTCATGTAATGCTTGTGAATCTTAGTTTCATTAATAGTACTCTCCAAGCATGAATAGTATCTCCCGGCACACGAGGGCACCTTATGATGGCTAAAAGGAGGAGTACTTGTCATAAAACTTTAATGGGCCTAAAAATGATAAAAATGAGATAATTAAAAGTTTTAGCAGAACCAATAAATTATTTTAGGCTAAGAATAAGTGACTAGTAATCTTAGTTGGAAATGTGCCAAGATAGCTTCGAGATGTGCCCGAATGAACCTAAAAATAGCATGTCCTGAATATCAAAAATTCCAATGAGTCTATTGGTGAAGGAATTTTAATTTTTTAAGGTCATTTGACATTTCTTTAGAATTTTTTAATTAGATAAGTGAATAGTAACCTAAGTTGCCTTTGAAGTTTTAACTTGAGATTTTACAAGGGCTTTAATGGGCACTATATAGAATTTTTTGCTCTAAGAACATGATTTTTAGAGGTCTTGAAAAATTATTTTGAATTTCTAAAGTTTAAAAAAATTGGATTAAAATGGGCAGTTGGATTGACACGTGATGCGATTTAGGCTATCCACCTATATAATATAAAAGGTGGTACACATGTGGGGGTGCCATATGTGCCAAACCACCTCACCATCATCTTCCTTATCCATGAGCTAATGCCACCTTTATTCTCTCCCCTCCCTTTATTTTTCTTCTTCCTCTCCCTCAAATCAAGTCCAAATTCCCTAAAATTTATATGGTTCTTTGCCTCCATGACATCCTAAAGCCTTTCCCATTGACAAAATTTAGAAATAGAGGCTAAAAATTGAGTTATAAACACTTGGTGAATAGTGTTGAATCATTGTGTAAGTGATTTTATTCCATTTTTATTTTTGTTTTAGGTAGCCCTAAATGATCTAAGGTTAATCATGTAATTAGTTCTTAATTTAGAGTTATGTAGGATTTTTAGGAATTTTCTAAACCCTAAAATGGTGTATATTTGTAAGCAAAGAGGAAAAGCTTGGAGAAAAGATGTAACCCAAAGCATAAAATGGTGAATTAAGGTGTTTTGACACCCTGAGTATGTAAATTTAGTGCAATATTTGTGTTTAATTATGTAAGTGCATGATTTTATGTGTGAAAGTGGGTATGGAATTGCCATTATGTGTGTTTGTGTATATGTTAATGTGTAATACTTATGTAATGGTATTGAGGTGATTAAAAGAAGCCTATGTGTGTGATAAATGTGTAAGAAATATATGTGTAAGTGTGTGAGTGATGTGTGGCTGAATGGTGTGAGAGGGAGAAGTGTGAGTGCATATGTGTGATTAATGATAATATGGCATGTAATTGAGTTAAAAATGACCATAAAATAGGGTAATGAGGTGGAATTGGTAAAGAAGAAACCATAGGCACTTGATTCTAAAATGGGCATGAAATATGTTTTAAGTATGCAATGGATATGTATAGGTGCAAGTGAATGTCAAGGATGAGTAATAATGTGACTTAAATGAGTAAGTAACTGCATGCATTTAGTGTTATGAATGTAACTCAAATAAATGAATGTTGAATAGAAATGGCAAAGACACATTAGGTGTGAACATATTGATGTTATTGTGATTGATTATAAGAACAAAGGCTAAAGATTATGAGGCTATAAAAATGACCAAATGAATAGTGACATATTGGTAAAAAGGGCATCATAATGGTTGGCTACATAAAAATCAAAAAGTACATGTAATTGTAGAAACTACAAATATTGTTATGATTTATGTAGAATGACCCGTAACTGGGGATAAGGAAAGGGTAATTAGAGTTAGCCTATATCAGTTAGACTCCTACTAAATAGGTTGGCCTATCAACTAGAGAATTAGTAGCTACTAGGGGTTTTTGTCCTTTTGGGCCATTACCTATATACATGTGATAGCAGGTGTAGCCGTCGAGGTTCTGATAGAGAGCCCCACACACTCAGGTATTGGGAGGTCTATATGGGTTGATCCCTGCTTACCTATATTGTAGTGGATTTTAAAGGTCCTATAAGGTTAATCCCTGCTATCGAAATAAGTTAATCTGATGACTTAGATTTAGAAGGTCCCATAGAGCTGATCCTTGTTATCCCTACTGTTGGGTAGTCTACCAAGACTGATCCCTAGCACTTCGATTTAGGAGGTTCTTATGAACTAATCCCTACTATTAGGAGGACTTGGGTAGGTCTAGCTATCGAGGTCCAAAATATGGGCTACTACACAATCTAGTTCCCACTATCTAGTGTTTTAAATATAGACTTCCTAGTATGGGCCTAAAATGGATGAAAGGAAATAAATACACATAATATGAACACTCATAACTTTATGACATATCTAACATAATTAAGAATAAGGAAACATAATCGAGTAACTTGAATAAATTGTGAGACACTAAATTATAAGTAATATGACAAATTAATAAATGACAAAATTACAATTAAATGAACCTGTATGGTTACATGACTTGCATGATGTGTTCTTACTATATGATTGTGTGCTTTGACACATATATTACATTAAATTTAACACTAAGTTTATACCCAATGTATCAGTGTCTTGATACACAAGTAGGAGATTAGGGAGTTATCTAGCCTCAGTATTGCAGTGTAGTTGACAAGCATCGAAAGGGTATAATTTTTATATATTTATGTATGTATAGAAATAGGCACTTACGTATATAGGGTTTTAGGCCTAGGATGGTAAATTGGTTAGACATATTTTTTTGTTACTTTATGGTCTATATTTAATAAACTATAAATGTAACCTAAGTATATATCTATGTATGTGCTTGATTGTGTGTTTGAATATGAAGTGGTTCTGAGACCCTATGTTATTTGTATTGTGAGATAGATAAGTGATTAGAGGACTAGATGGGCCTAATATGATGAGGAGGTGTGTTGTGATTGATTAAAAGTGCTTTTTAGCAAGTTTAAAATTTTAACTTTTCACTCAGGCAGCCATTATGCTACTAAATTTTTTGTAATTCGGATAATTATTAAATAAAATGGTCATATTAGTTAATTACAGTCATGATGAGAATAATAATAGTGAATGATAGTATAATAAAATAGTGACCTTAATCAAATAATTGAGTCTATAAGTGTTAATTGAATGATAGGTGAGGTAAGAACAAGATGGGTGACCTTCAAGAAATAGCATTCCTTATTTGGTTCCTCTAAGGATCGGGTAGGAGGTGTTACATTTGGTGGTATCAGAGTGGGTTTATGTGTTCCTAAGTGTTCTTAGGTGTCATGTCCTAGGGTTCTCTGCTCCATGAAGCTATATTGTATGAGGCTAATTGTTTGTTCTCTTGAAGCAAAGCACGATAAGGGAGCATACCCCACTAGAATAGGGAGAAAAGGTGGTAAGCCATGCTCCAACAACTATACATAGACCTAATGTGAGTGTAGCCACATCAATACAAAGCAATGCAGCACATCAAGCATAGGCATAGGCTTTACTAGCACTGCTACAGCAAATTATAGATTTACTGAGGCTCACTACTATAGCTATTGCTCTACCACTACCACCACCAACCCTAGTACAACCCTCATAGCCTATGGCATTACAAAAGACATATCTGTAAAGGGTAAAAAAGATGGGCCCTAAATTTTGTAGGAACAGTTGAGGATGATGCTATTCGGGCTGAGTACTAACTAGAGAGCACAATCAAAAATTTGGAGCAGCTTGAATACATCCTAAAGGAGAATTTGAAGTATGCCACCTCACCCCTTTAGGAAGAAGCTTTCCACTAGTGGGACACACCCACAAAAGAGGAAGGCTATAGCAAATCTTACATGGGAATCTTTCCTCTAGGATTTCAAGAAGTGGTATATATCAGAGACTTATCTGGATAAGAAAAGATAGAAGTTCTTGGATTTGAAGTAAGGGGGTAAGTCAGTGTTAGAGTATGAAAAAGACATTGCTCGACTAAGTAGGTATGCAGAGGAGTTAGTGCTTATTAAAGAAGAACAATGTAAAAGGTTCAAAAATAGGCCTTAATGTGGAACAAAAGGTGCAAATTTCCACCAAAAAGATCCACTAAGAATTCTCCTCTTTGGTCTCAGTAGCATATGATATGAAAGAAATGATGAAAGTGAAAAGGGAGCTCTTCTAGAAGAAAAGGCCTTTTACTACAGGCCAGACCAATTCAACAACTAATACAAGTAAGAAATAGAAGGGTTTTCAAGCCCCATAGTAGTCTTAGAGGTAGGGCTAAATGTAGAGGTCAGGACAAATAGCCTAATCTAGGCTTTTACCTCCACAACAGGCTATTAATGCCCCTAAGTTTATAGCGAGGAGTGCACCTCTAGTGTGTGGGACATGTAATAGGAAACACTGGGAACTGTGTTAGCAAATGAGATAAGGAGAATTCTTTATGTGTGGAGCTAGAGATTATTATTAAAGGGATTGCCCTAAGAAGCAAATAGATGCTACCAAGTTCTAAGCCTCATCTCTAACACCCAATAGTGGCCAAAAGGAAAGTAAGAATGACAAGCCAGGTATTAGTTAGAGGACTAGGTCAGAGGCTTAAGCACCAACTCACTAATATGCCATTAAAGCTTATGGGAAGTTAAGGCACCTGATGTCATTGCTGGTACATTCTCTTTATTTGATGTACATATTGTATATGCCTCACCTTTTAGCCTATGATGATAACCAGAGATAAGTTCTTAAGTAATGGCATAAACCCTTAGGAAGTAAGTTCATATGAACTTATTTAGGGTCTGCACGTATATACTCTACCTAGGTTCATACTAGCCTAATCAGCTCTACCAAGCCCAAAGCCCATAGTCGACTCAAACAAAGTCCAAATTCATTTCCATATGGACTAACTCAAACTTAGCCTAAAGCCTATAGACTGGAGGGAAAGCAAAGCACTTAGGTGCCCATAGACTAAGCTATATCAGTCCGCATAAACTTGCCGATGTAAAAATCTTCTAGAAGTGAGATTTTCCAATTTGGACTACAATTCCTAATCCTATTAGGATCATACTTCCTTTAGATGGGAAACTCTTAAACCTAAGCTATAAATACCACTCTTGTGTATGAGAAAGGGGGAGGCTAAGAATTAAATTCATAATAGCTAATAAACCCATCCGTGAGTCTAAAAGAGGACTCCAAAGGGGAATCACTCTACAAGTCTTATTAGCCTCACTTAAAATAATTCTTTCTATACTCTTACATCTTTATGTTATTGCTTGAAAAGTTTATTCACAAGGTAATATTTGAGGCCTCCTTTTGTATATATTCTTTTTGTTTTCATGGACCTATGATCTCCAAGGATTGATGACAAGTGAGGTGATTCTATGTAATCCCCTCTCTGATCATAGGAGTATGTCATGATTTTAAGTTGTTTCATCATGTACAAATAATTTTCATTACATCATATTCACTTTAATTGTATAAACTTATTAGTAAATATGATGAAGTCCACATGGACTTACTTTCTTGACATGTGTATGATATGTTGTCTGTGTAGACTTATGTTAAGTAATAGTATATTATTTATCTTATATATCATGCTTTAATATATCTTGTTTACCAAGTTGATGTTATTCTATGATGTTAGCATGTTCTATAATTATCTTGTTTTTTAAAATGCATGTTGTTAATATATCAATGTTATTGTATAGTCAGCATAGACTCCCTCTAGTGAGAAGCATAGTCCGTATGGATGATCTTATTTCATTCTTGTATATTCTATCTCCAAGTCCACATGAACTCCCTCTTACGAGGAATGTAGCCCACATAGACATCTACTCTAAATTTTAGTTTCACATGTATTTAT
>CANXYI011977097.1:0-14121 GCA_948208565.1 Hura crepitans
AATGGTAAAACACATTTAAAATGATCCTGAAGAAGGGTAAATGGACTAGTAAGTTGATAATTGTAAGCTGATAAATTTTTGTAAGCTAACTGATAATATTTGTGGCCTCAGCCACTGCCACTATAAATAGCTCATATGGCATTTGTGGCAAGATCATAACTATCACAAATCTGCATAAAATCCTTCTTAGGCATGCCAAAGCTACCCTACTCAAAATTTATAAGGTTTACCTTAGGCTTTAGATTTTAATTTTGGTAATCTTCCAATAACTGATAACATTCATATTAGTCACTTATAGCCAAATTACTCTCATAACATTCTATATAACTAATTAATATTTTACATATTGGTATTTAATTCACCTAGAAAGGATAGTAGCTATGCACCCCTTATCCTACTTATGCCCTGCATCCAGAAGGTTCAATACTTTAATCCTGGATTAGTTTCTGTTATCACTTGCCTAATGTATAAATGTTGATTCATAACATAAATTTGTAACATAACCATAGCTCTTGCAAGCCTTCATATTCCTATTTATGAAGCAAATTTATAAAGCATTACCATAAAAATGTTAGTTCTTGCAAATTCCAATCATCCTCAGAACATAGCTAGGTAACATATGTCTATACCTTCTTTCATTTATAACTTAATTTAGTTCATTATGTAGAGTCTAATCCTCACTAGTTACTTCATTTGAAGTAGCCGTTGTTGTATTTCTAAGTTACTTCCTTGTCAATCCTAAAATTGAATGTATCACTAACTAACTCATTTACTTATATGCAGTACTTAATTATTTCTCTACACTTCCTTTATCTCTATGCTACTGCCCTTTTATACCCCAAATACTCATTCTTGTGAAATTCTTTCTCAAGTAGCAATACTCTCAATCATACAATATAGCAAGGTAAGCTAACTCCTCATACTGTGCTATCAAACTTCATTTATCTCCTTACTTTTAGTGTGAGTGTAATCAAGTCATTATAAATCTCACTAATGACAACCATAAATGATAACTATGAAATAAGAATAAAGTCCTTAGTAGAAGTATATAGACCTTAAATACATCTAAATGTTTGATTTCATTATTCCCAACAAGTAGCTATATATTGTAATAACTTATGTTTAGCCTAGAGGCCTTATGTGCCATTACCTCTTATCATCACATAATCTTTGAGTTAAATCATGCTATCTATATCATTAAAGCCAATCCTATATCCTATATACCAATGATTGCAAGCAACATTCCTTACAACATATATGCCCATACCCAATACTATAGCGATTCAACCTTGAGATTTTTAACCTATAACATTCAGACTTCTACTTGGACATTCCCTCACTTATCATACACTTTAATAACAAATCAATAGCACAATGCATTAATCAATAACCACATAATAAACTAATTTAATGAAATTGTCCTTAAACATTTCCAAAAGAGTAAATGAATCACCACACCTACAATCAACAATTCTATTTATTTCCAAACAAATTCAAAGAGAGAGTTGTTTCTAAATAAATTCTAGCAAGGAGGTAAAGCTTTGTACCTTTAATAATAGACTTGGAGTAGAATCCTGCTTCTACCTTATGAAACTTGCTGTCTCGAAATCACAGCAATACTCACTGTGCTGCTCTTGCACCTAAAAAATTGCTATTGTCCACGCCTACTTTCATTGCCCAACTGCTGCAACATCTATGCCATTAGCAATAAATGATGATATATCAAGCTGTAGTAGCTATCGCATAGCTAGTGCTTGTGCCTAGCAACCATAACAATTGAGCTGCTACGCATGGTAGTAAGACGGCCTTCTTTACCCTTGGCAATAGTAGTTTGTTACCCCCAACAATGGCAATTTATCCATGCCCTGCTTTTGTGGGGTTGCCAAGCTGATGTAGTGGCACTAGTCTACCCTATCTCTAATTTCCTTAAATTCCCAAGCACCTACCATAGCAACCCTTTGGCTTTACCTTTAGGCTATAACTTATTCTCTTTTAATTTATTTTGGTTCCTATATACACGATTAGAGAGGAAAAGAAGAAAGAATTCCATGGCTATATTTCAAAGAGCTTTTGGGTGTGGGTTTTTCCCTTTTTCCTTTGTTTTCTATTGTAATTCTATTACTACCCGAAGCTTCTAGCAAATTTTGCTCACTTACTAATTAATATAATTTATCTTTGCAACCTACACATGAAATTAAAATTCCTTCTTACAGTAAATTTATTTATTTTCGTGTAAATCAATTATTCCCTTAAAATACATTATTATAATTAAATCTTTGATGGGATGTACATAGTATGCTACTATTGCATTTAGATTCCTAATTATGTGACTTTACTCAGGTTAACTTAAATTCACGATGCTCAGGGTGTTACAATCCTTCCCCACTTAAGTTATTTTGTTCCCAAAATATAATCTATACCTTATATATTACTATAAAAGCAACTATCTTAGAGGGTTGTACTATCTCTCTTATACATAATTTTGTTAGTTGGTTGCCATATTATGTTTATTTTATTTTATCATTATTTTTTCCATGCACATGTAAGTTCTATTTACTATACCACTATTACCAGTAATGTCCTATTCATAATTTAGTATTCATGGGTTGTGTAAAACCCACTACACCATAAATCACTGGTATTACACAAAAGTTTTTAATTCCTCTAAAAGGTTAGCATCATTATCTAGATGTTTGCATATTTCTATTCATATGTTTTGGATGCACTATTTTTATTTGATATTTTATGTGTTTCATGCCTAGAATTTTTGTTCTTTTATATTGTTCATTCATATTTACTTAATTATATGAGGTGCTATAGAAATTAATGCGACTGATAAAATGTTTGATCTGTGACCTTAGCTCACACATAATTCTTATACATAAGTATCAATATGGAAGAATATGATCATTGTTATGTTTATGATATACACCCTAAGATGAATATGAACATACTGCTTATGTGTAAGTGCTCAAGAATGCATACATGCTTAATATAATGCTACGAGTATGTAAAATCGATAAGTCAATGAAATTAAATGCATTTGTCATATCAAAATCAATTTGTTAAGTTTAACTATACTCAAATAGCTGGTAAAGAATAATTCCATTGATAAGGCTAGGAGATAAAGGAGTGTAATTTATATATTGGACTCAAACGATTAGCTGTTGAATTCTAACATCCCCTCTAATACTCTCCGATTTACCTTTAGGTGTCTCAATCCATCTATATATATACTTGTAAACAAAACTTCCTTTAATATTCAAAATTCATCTTATAACTATGTTAAAATTTAGCTTTCAACTAATTGCTCACTTTAATAAAGAGGGAAAAAGAGAGGGTGCTAAAGTGCTTACATAACTAGTTCATGTATTTAACTTATGTTTCACAACTAAACTGACAGGGTAGTATGCCTTTGTAAGGCATTTTATCCAAGTATGGCACATGCCCTAACACATACATGCTAAAATCTCTGAAATCATTCACATATATAAAAACTATAGGTTTAGAGACCCCTTTACACTAAACTTTATGTTCTGATGCAAAATAAATTAATAAATATAACTTTTAAGATAACTTAAAATAAACCAATTATTATTCTCCTTAGGTTATGGAAGCTTGTTGAGTATCTAATGACAACTCTCTCCTATAAGTTTATAGTCTTGCTAAGATCATTACTTTTAGCTCAACCTAATATGCAACATACAGGTAATGCATACATGTTCTTGAGCATGTGATTTAAAATTCTTAAGACCATGGACCATGCTCTGATACCACTATGTAACACCTTGGCCTTTGGACAAAACTATGTATCCCATAGGAGGGTCACTACATTGGATATTGCTTAACACTTATGACATTCTGAGACTTCAGACTTACCTTAATTAAGGAATTAACTAAGCTTAATTATGAATTTTAAGATTTACAACAGGTGCAATTTTACTAAATGGATAATTAAAACCAAAATTCTAGCAACATAACAACTACTAAATAATTACCAAAATTTTTCACTTGGGAAATGAAGCACTTTTATAACACTTATATATTCAACCATCCATTACTGCTTCAGTAAAATCACTATACCACGTACAATCATACTTTTAATTCATCGTCATCACATCACATGCACACATTTGCATCCAACATTTATGCATACACATACTATAATGATATCAACATACAATACACACATAACATTATGTCACCAAGTCCATCACTCTTTGTGGAGACTCTAAGTCATAGCTATACTCACTCCCAAGTAGGGAAGGGTCATGTAAGGATTTACCTAAGCTAAATTGACAACCTATACCTAATTACCCCTATGCATATATGTATATATATGTATCCATATATAAACTTCACTTGCTAAGTAGCCCAATAGACTACTTTATTGTTTAGCATGGCATACACATCATGATTATATAATAAGAGATATTCTGCTATGTAAAGTAAGTATCATACATATAGACCCTTTTCATATACTATGATATAGTACAAATGCACCATTGTTCATAATGTAATGTCACCATATGGTGTCATTCTACTCAAGACTGAGTAACTTAAGTGTCCTCCTATAATGCCTATGAGTCAAGGCTCTGTGAATAGTACCTCCAAGGCTCAAAAAGTGTGGTCGAAGTGTCAGGTCACCTTCACGAGGCTCGAGGTGGGGTTTACTAGTAATAAAATTTTAAGGGGCTTAAAAATGATGAAAATAACTTAATTTAAAGATTTAGCAGAAATAATAAAATATTTTAGGCTATAATCTAGTAGGCCGAAGGCTTAAATGGACTTAGGTCAAGAATGTCTCAGAATGTGCTCGGATAGACCTAAAAATACCATACCATAAAGGTCAAAATTTTCCATGAGTCCATTGGTAAAGGAATTTTTAAATTCTAAGGTCATTTGTAAATTTTTCTAAATTTTAGGTCTTGCACATAAATCAAGGTAGTTAGTTAATTGTCTTGCCTAGGGAATTTGGCTATGAAATTTTATGAGCCTCTAAATAGGCCTAATTGAGGATTTTGAAAACAAACATGACCTTTTTTTGAGGTTTAAGTGAATTTTTGAAATTCCTCGAATTTTCTGCCAAAATTGAGCATTTTTTAGGTGCTCGGGTGACATGCGATCCCACTTAAGCCACCTCAACCATTTTATATACCCTTCTTATGCCACCTAAGCCTCTACTTGGCATGGACGCCTCACCTACCTCCATTTTCTCCTTTTTTTCTTCCTCCTTTTCCTAACACTAACTCTTCTCTTCTTCCTCCATTTCTATAGCTTCCAAAGCCTAAATTAGCCACTAATTGTCGCCAAAAATCCCTTTAGTTAGGTAGCAACTAAGCTTTTAAAGGTTGTGGAGGCCATAGATGACCATAAAATCCAAGAAAATTTGAGAAAAGTGTACATAAAAAGGACGAGGAAAATTCAAGTTATTGTATAAGTGTTCTTTCTTCAATTTTATAATTTTTCCTAAGGTATTTCATAACTCTAAGAACTCTCATACTCATAAAATTTCAATTGGAGGGTTATGGAAATTTCTGGGGAATTTTCTAAGAATTGTCGTGTCTATGTAAGTGCAATGGAAATTCAAGGTGAACTAAGGGTTTAAAGCTTTTAAAGTGGGAGGAAAGGCTAGAAATTAAAAGTGGTATGTGAATTCAATGCATTTGAATCATGCCAACTATAGTTTATGTGTAAAATGTATGGAAAATGTGTATAAAACTTAGGAAATTCAAGGCTAAAGTGTGTGTAATTATAACTTAAGCTTGTTTTATTATTAATTATGTGAGGTATGAATGATTAGAGTGGTGAATTTGTGAAATGAATGAATAGAAGGGGGAAAGGGCATATTGGCCGAGAGGTGTGTGTGTGTATATGGTAGGTGTATGGCCTAAATTAGATGGAAATGTGGTGGCTTTTAGTATGTTTGCTATAGAAAGATATGATTTATGTATGTGTATGGTGGAAAAAGGAAACTTTGGTGGTGTTGTAGTGAGTGGTTGAGAGGTTCCTTAGGGTGCCTTAAGTTGTAAGGCATGTGTATATGATGGTAGCTTAGGGTATTAAATAGGAAATGGCATGTTAAGTGCTGTATGATATGTTTATATGGTAAATTTGATGTAAAAAGGCATGTAAGCATCGTTTCATGGTATGGCCGAGGTATGTACATGGCATGTCGAGGCTTGGTTAATATGTTATGTGATGTGTATGGGTGTATGTATGCTTAAATTATGTTAATGTATGTGTATGCATTGATTAATGTGAAGAAAAAAATAGCTCTTAGCAAGCTTTGGCCGAGAGGTATGCATTATGAATTTGGCATGATGTACATGTTATGGCATGGCATGTGTGTGTGAAAATGGCATGACATTTTAGGCATGGAATGTGTAATGTGAACTTGGCATGAACTATGGAAAAATGTGTGAATAATGAGGCATGAAAATGTATATGGAATTGGTAAAAACTAAAGGTTGGAATGGACTTAGAAAAAGGGCTTAAAATGGCTTGAAATGACATAGTAAAATGGACCTAAAAATGAGACTTTGAATGGCATATAACTTAGCCTAAATTTTGAACATTTGTGATATGGATGTGAAATGGATTTAAGGCCACTTTTAGGAACATTTGAAATGTGTAAATGAGTATAGCTTTAGGCCTATTGCAATGGATAAAAATGGGTGCAATTAGCATAGGAAAATGACATGAAAAGACCTATAATTGCATATGGAAAACATAAAAATAACATATAATTGTCTAGAAAAATGACCAAAAAATTATGCACTATAAATGGCTTTGAATATGGACATAACTAAACCTAAAATAACGGCTTAGATTAGATTAAAATTAAACTTAATTGTGCCCAAGAAAGTGATCTAAAATACCTTAGAAAAAGTGACTCATTACTGTCTAGTATGACTAAAAATAACCTAAAATTGTGCAAGTCAAATTTTGACTGTCAAAATAAATTTATAGTTGTCTATTTTTCACTTTTAAATATTATAATATAATGATCAATAAATAAATGAACATAAAATAAGGTTAGATGGCCTATTAGTTAGACACCCACTTGATGGGTTGATCGATCAACTTAGGGATTATCAATTACTAGATAATTACTGATGATTATCTAGATATTAAGAGGTCTACAGATTGATCCCTACTATCTATTTAAGCTGCTTGCTATGATTTTTTGGATATTAGAAGGTCTACAAACTGATCCCTATTATCCATAATGTGATTGGTGGTTGACTTGTTTGAGATATTGTGAGGTCTACGAACTGATCCCTGCTATCTCATGTTTGGTATTGGAAGGTTCAAGTGAATTGATCCCTACTATTAGATTAGGCCAATGTAGTGGTTAGGGTCTAGACTATGGGCCACTACATAACTTTTCAGTTCCCTCTTAGTCTAGTGTCTTAGGTGTAGTTTATCTAGTTGGGACTATTAAATTTAAATTGAATTAATATATATATAGACCTGATCGATGGCAATTTATTGAACACTTAATTTAATTGAAATTATCATAATGGCACTATTGCATTTAATTAAACTGGGAGACTAATTAATTGGAATTAGTGCCTTCTATGAAGTTAATCATTGCAATGCATTTATACCCTGTTATTGCATCTAAGTGCTTACATATAACATGCTTTAATATATTAGATTCACCATTGAGTTTTATACTCAGTGTATAAGTGTTTTGGTGCGCAGGTTGTAAAGTTAAGTAGTCTAGCCTTGAAGATCATGTCGTATAGTAACACAGACTGTGAAGGGTACATAGAGTCTTTTTACTTTGTTTTGTGAAGACATCACTCGTGTAAACACTGTGAGTTATGGGTTTAGCATTCTTAGAGGTTTCTTATGTCTGTATATGTAAAAAGGGTAGCTATGATGTATATAAACAAGTGGCTTATTTGAGTAGCTTATTTGTTTTATGATTTTTGATAACTATAGGCTTGAGGCCTTATGTGATTCTAATATGTTTATTGATGTGTGATAATGTAGACTAGGGGATTAAAGGGTTTAGAAGGAGGTAGAAAGATACTACTATTGATAGAAGTGCTTTTATAGGTGAAAAAAGTTTTGGTATGCCACCCAAGAAGGCATTGTGCTGCCTAATTTTTTGGAACATGTAGAATACTTGTAAAATAGGTTTTCTAGGTCTGTTATACCACATATGAAAATGTTTAAGTGTTAGACTGAGAACCTAAGCAATATTTGATAAAGTTTAAAACAGTCTTTAAGTGTTGAGGATTGCACACTGGGAGCAAATTTAGGATGGGTGACCTGATAGGAAGTGCATCGCCTATCGAATTTCTTAGGTAGTTTGATAGTAGGTGTCAAATTAGGTGGTATCAGAGAATAGGTTATATGATCCTAGCTATCTTACATGACTGCTAATGTCTAGGGTTTTTTCTTTGTAAACTACTACACTACTAAGAGGCTTATAGGTCCTATTTCTTTTTGTAGTTGATCGAGATAAGTGGTCAGATACCAAAAGACTAGGGAGAGGAAGTGGCTAGTTATGCCCCTACAATAGTGCATAAGGGGTTAGCAGTGTAACCATACCAGAACCCAATTATGTCGCATAATAGCAATAGCCACAAGCACAACCGCAGAGATAGGAATCCTCGGCACTATTATAGTAAATAGTGGACCTACCCAGACATACTTCTATAACTATTGTTCCACCTCTTCCACCAGCTCCAGTACCTCAACAAACACTAACTCTACCATAAAAGACACTTTTAGAGAGGATTAAAAGATGAAAGCTATAGATTTTTTAGGTATAAAGGAGGATGATACAACATGAGCAGAGTACTAGTTAGAGAGAGCTTTTAGAATTCTAGAATAGCTAGAGTGTTCAGAGGAAGAGAGCTTAAAGTGTAAAACTTCTCACCTTTAGGAAGATGCATTTGATTGGTGGGATACTATTAAGAAGAGGAAGGTAGTAATAGATCTCACCTGGGAGTTCTTCTTAACAGAGTTTAGAAAGAGATATATTCCAAACTCATATAAGGATAAGAAGAGATAGGAGTTCCTGGATCTGAGACATGGTAGGAGGATAGTATCAGATTATGAGAAGGATTTCACTAGATTGATAAGATATGTTAAGGAGTTCATTCCTAATGAAGAGAAGAAATGTAAGAGATTTCTAAAAGGCTTGAATGTAGAATTGAGGATGCAAATAGTTAACCTGAGGGTTATAGACTTTGTAGTGTTAGTAGTATCTACATATGATATGGAAGAGATGGTACAGGAGAAGAGAGACTTCTTTTAGAGGAAGATACATTTCATTGTTAGGCAGTCTAGTGTAGCCTCGGGTGGTGGTAAGAGAAGAAGAGAAGCACAATCTCAATCTCAATTAGTGTACCAAGCATAGACGTAGACACAATCTCGGAGGTCTAGGGAAGCTTCTACAATTAGACCTCGACCACCTTCATGAGCTACTAGTGCTCTAGGACTAGCAGGTAACAAGAATGGACCCTTGACTTGCAATAGGAGACAATAGGGGCAATAATGGTTGAGTAGAAAGGGAGAATGCTTTACTTTTAGTGTCTGAGATTATTATCAAAGAGAGTGTCCTTGAAGACAGCTAGAGGGTGCTCGTATCTAGTCATCTATAGTAGCATCTCAGAGTAGAGGATAGAGGCAGGGTAGAGGGAATTAGCCTAGTGCTAGTCAAGGGATAGGATCAAAGCTTATGCATTAGCAAGGCAATATGGTGTTAGGGCTTGTGAAGAAGTAGTAGCCTCATATGTCATTATTTGTACATTTCGCTTATTTAATGTTCCAAATTTGGCATTGATAGACCCAGGATCTACACATTCTTATGTATACACTACACAAGCATATGATAGAGGACTAAAATCTGAGCATGTAAACATAGACATTCAAGTTAGTAATCCTATAGGATAGACTTTGATTGTGAACTGGGTGACAATGTCCCTTAGGAATCCAATAATGTTTGTTTGTTATAGATTTGATTGAGTTACCTTTCCATTAATTTGATGTGATTTTGGGACTGTAGTGGATTGTAAACATAAGAAGGTGACCTTCTAGACTATAGAGGGATAAGTAGTGATAACTGTGAGTGAGAGAAACCTTTTGAATAATCTCATCTCAGCTGTTACAGTAAGAAAACTCATTCGAAAAAGGTGTGAAGCGTACCTAGCATATGTCATTGACACCAATACTTCCATTCTAAGCCTTGAATAAATTTTGATAGTTTTCTAAATTCCTTGATGTGTTTCCTAATAAGTTACCAGGGTTGCCTCTATAGAGAGAGATTGTTTTTGAGATTAAGGTGTATCCGGGTATAACTCCTGTGTCTATTACCCCTTATAGAATGGCACCTATTGTGTTGAAAGAACTAAAGGTGCAGTTGTAAGATATGCTAGATAAGGGTTTCATTAGACCTAGTACTTCCCCTTAGGGAGCCCCTATTCTATTTGTGAAAAGGAAAGATGGGTCACTTCAATTGTGTATTGACTATAGATAGTTGAATAAAGTGATAGTGAAAAACAAATATCCCTTACCCAGGATAGATGATCTTTTTTACTAGTTGAGAGGTGCTGATGTATTTTTTAACTGCCTCGATTGACATGCAAAACCCCAAAATTAAGATAATTTGCAAACGACCTTGGAATTCAAAATTCTTTTACCAATAGACTCAAGGGAATTTTTAACCTTTAGGGTATGATATTTTTAGGTCCATTCAGGCACATCCTAGGTCATTCTCGGCCCATCTCTATCTGAGCCTACAACCTACTAAATCATAGGCTAAAATAATTTATTGGTTCTACTAAATCTTTAAATTAAGGCGATTTTATAATGTTATGGCCCCTTAAAGTTTCATGACCAGTAACCTTACCTCGAGCCTCATGAAGGTGACTTGGCATTCTAGGAACACTTTTTTTACGTCAGTGGTGCTGTTCATAGAGCCTCAATTTACAAGCATTATAGTTCTTACCTTCTTAAGAAATTTCATCCTCGAAATTACTTAGAGTGAAGAGGCGTGGATACTAAGCTATCATCCACTCCTCAGGCTCCCAGGTAGCTTCTTTTACATTGTGATGTCTCTAGAGGACTTTAACCAAAGGAATGGCTTTATTCCTCAACTACTTCACTTCTTTGGCTAGTATCTATATAGGTTCTTCTTCATAGCTCAAGTCTAGTTGTATTTGCACATCTATTGTTGGGACTATATGGAAGGGATCCGAACTTTATCACCTCAACATCAAGATGTGAAATACATCATGAATCTATAATAGTTTAGATGGTAAAGCTAGCATGTATGCTAGAGGTCCCACTCTCCATGTTATCTTATATGGGCCAATGAATCTAGGGCTTAACTTCCCCTTTTCCCCAAATCTGAGGACCTTTTACCATGAGGACACCTTTGAGAACACTTTGTCACTAACAACATACTCAATATCCCTCCACTTTAGATCAGCATAGGATTTATGCCTATCAGCTACAACTTTCAGTCTCTTTTTCATCACTTTAACCTTTTCCATCACTTTAACCTTTTCCTCAACATCTCTAATTAGATTACCCTTAATATCTTATTTTCCCTAATCTCACTCAAACATAAAGGAGTTTTACACTTTTTGCCATACAATGCTTCATATAGGGCCATGCCTAAACTAGTCTGATAGCTATTGTTACAAGCAAACTCAACTAAAGAAAAATATTGATCCTAACTACCTTTAAATTCAATGCCATAGCTATGTAACATATCCTTAAGCACTTGTATCACCGTCTCTAACTATCCATCTATCTGAGGGTAGAAGGTTATACTGTAGGTCAATCTAGTGCCAAAGTCTTCATATAACTTCTTTTGAAACTAGTAAGTGAATTGAGGATCTCTATCAAAAATGATTGCCATAGGCACACCATAAAGTCTAACAATCTCATCATTATACAGTTTAGCCAACTTCTCTAATGAGTAGTCCATTTTGATAGGGATGAAATGAGCTATCTTGGTCAGTCTGTCAACAATCACCCACATAACATCACATTTTCCTTTGGTCTTAGGCAATCACATTACATAATATATTGTCACTTTTCCCACTTCCACTTTAGTATTACTACATGATACAACAATCTAGAAGGAACCTGATACTCAACCTTTACCTACTGACATGTTAGACACTTAGCAATATACTCTGCCACATCTTTCTTCATAACTGACCACTAGTACTGAGGCTTTAAGTCTAAATACATCTTAGTACTGCCAAAGTGCATAAAGTAAGGAGCTTGATGAGCCTCCTTCAATAGCTATAACCTCAGATCATCTGTATTAGGTACACATAACCTGCCCTGATAATACAAACATCCATTATCTCTCAAATCAAACCCTGGTACCTTTTTCTCTTGAACTTTACTTACCATTTGCATCAGTGACTCATATCTACCCTATGCTTCCTATCTGAAGTTTTGTTTAATATGTAACTTAACCAATAAAGCATTCTCCTTAGTGCACTATAATTTAGCATTCATAGATCTCAAAGTCACCATGAATTTCCTACTTAAAGCATCTGCTACCACATTAGCTTTTCTTAGATAGTAATTTATCAAGTAGTCATAGTCGTTAATCAACTCTGGCCATCTTTTCTATCTCAAGTTCAATTCTTTATGTGTGAGAATGTATTTTAAACTTTTATGATCAGTCTAGATGTAACATTTCACACCATACAAGTAATGCCTCTAAATTTTTAGAACAAAAACAAAAGTAGCTAGCTCTAAGTCATGAGTAGGTTAATTCTTCTCATGTGGCTTTAACTATCTTGAAGCATAGGCTACTACCTTTCCTTCTTGTATTAGCACACAACCCAAGCCATTAAGTGAGGCATCACTTTACATTATAAAGTCTTTACCTTATTCAGGTTGAATCAGGATAGGATCTTCTATTAGTACCCTTTTTAGCTTCTTAAAATTGGCTTGACACAAGTCATCCCACTCAAATTTTACATTCTTCCAAATTAGTCTTGTCAAAGAGGCTGTAATCAAAGAGAATCTTTTCACAAACCTCCTAATCCTAGGAAACTCTGTATCTTTGTCACATTCCTTAGAGGTTCCCACTCTAACACTACCTTGACCTTGCTAGGGTTTACTCTGATGCCTTCTGCTAGCACTATGTGTCCCAAAAAAGCTACTTTAGTTAGCCAAAAATCACACTTACTTAGTTTGGCATACAACTGTCTCTCCCTCAGAGTCTAAAACATAACCTTGAGATATTGTTCATATTCCTCCCTAGTCTTAGAGTATACCAAAATATCATCAATAAATACTACTACAAATTGATCCAGATAAGGTTAAAATACTCTATTCATTAGGTCTATAAAGGTTATTGAGCCATTTGTGAGATGAAAAGGCATTACTAATAACTCATAGTGCTTGTATCTAGTTCTAAATATAGTCTTAGTAATATTAGCTTCCTTGACTCTCAGTTGATGGTATCCAAATCTCAAGTCAATCTTGGAAAATACGCTGGCACCTCTTAACTGATCAAAGAGGTCATCTATTCTAGGCAAATGATATTTGTTCTTCACTGTCACCTTGTTCAGCTGTCTATAATCAATACATATCCAAAGCGAGCCATCTTTCTTCTTTACAAACAACATAGGTGCTCCCTAAGGTGAAACACTAGGTCTAATGAAACCTTTATCTAATAGTTCCTATAATTACACCTTTAATTCTTTTAGCTCAACAAGTGCCATTCATAAGGAGTAATAGAAATAAGAGTTATACAAGGATACACCTCAATTTCAAAATCAAGCTCTTGCTGTGGAGGTAAACTTGGTAACACATTAGGAAACACTTCAGGAAATTTAGACACTATAAGAATCTATTCAAGTATTGTGGTTAAAGGATTAGTGTCAATGACATGAGCTAAATAAGCTTTGCACCCTTTTCGAATGAGTTTCCTCGCTATAATAATTGAGATAAGACTATTCACACAATTTCTCTCACCTACAACTATCACTATCTATCCCTCTATAGTCTGGAGGGTTAACTTCTTATTTTTGTAGTCAAGTATAGCTCAATGCTCTAACAACCAGTCCATTCCAAGAATCATATTAAACTCATGAAAAGGTAGTTCAATCAAATCCACGA
>CANXYI011977313.1:0-10760 GCA_948208565.1 Hura crepitans
CTAATTCTTTTAATTATGTACTTATTATATATTTTAGCTTATTTTGAGTTTGTAATAAATAGTTAATAGCTTATTTTACATGCTAAACTGTAACTTCACATCAAAATGGTTTTCTACATAATTAATTGGTGTTTTCTGATAAAAAGGGATTTAGGTTTTCCTTAATCAAAAGTCACATGAAAAATGTACTTCAATAAAGACCAATCTCCTAGAGATAGGAGTTGGGCAATTACCACCAATTCCCACAGAATTATGGGTAATCGTCAGGTCATATTTCAAGCAATGTATAGCCTAATTTATGGATGTGTAATTTACATAGTTCATGTTATTGTATCTTTTGAATTCTATTAACTTACTTCCTTACATGCAAATGTGATATGGATGTTTTAATAATGCTCATATGCTTAACTACTAAGGGACTAATAAATATTACTATATACATGTACAATATATTATAAGGGCATAAATATAATATGAAATTCCAAACCTTTTTGGTACAGAAGATCAGAGGTCCTGGTCCAGAGGCCAGGTGGCAACTCTATTAACCACTCTCGTCTTTAGTAAAAATATCATCATCTTTAAATAATGTTAGGGGATCATTAGCTTCACATTTAAGTATAAGCTCACTTGTGATAACCTCTCTTAGATAACTAGTAGCATCTAAGGGGTAAGTGTTACACACAATGAGTTTTTAGTAATGCCATTTGGGCTTACCAATGCTCTTACAACTTTTATGGATTTGATAAATCTAGTTTTTAAATTGTATTGTGAACACTTTATGATTGTATTCGTTAATGACATCTTATTCTTTTCAAAGAACATAAAAGACCATAAGCAGCATTTAAGGATAGATTTATAAGTTCTAAGAGATGAGGAGTTGTATGTTAAGCTTAACAAGTTTGGGTTTTGGCATAGTAAGGTGTCATTTCTTAGGCACACAGCTTTTACAGGGGGGATTTAAGTTAATCCTAGTAAGATTCAATTAGTTATTAAGTGGAAGCCACCTAGGAACACTATAGAGATCAAAAGTTTCCTTATGTTAGCAGGATATTACAGATGGTTTGACAAGGTGTTTTCCTTGGTAGCAACCCCTATGACTTGTTTATGAAGGAAATATGTCAAGTTTGTCCGGGATGACAGATGCTAAGAAAGTTTTGAGAAGCTTAAGATGATGTTGACAAAAGCAACCATTCCTATTTAGTCAGTTTCTAAGGACTTCACCATCTATAGTGATGCATCTTATAATGGGTTACATTGTGCTCTTATGTAAGATGGAAAGGTAGTTACCTATGCTTCTAGGTAGTTAAAGCCACATGGAAATAACTACCCTACTTATGATTTAAAGCTTGCAACTATTGTGTTTGCTTTAAAAATATGGAGACATTATCTCTATGGAGAGAAATGCTATGTTTACACTAACCACAAGAGTCTAAAGTATCTTCCTACATACAAGAAGCTAAACTTGAGATAGAGGAGATATATGGAATTGATTAAGCAATATGACTATTAGATTGATTATCATCATAAAAAGGCTAATGTAATTGCTAATGTGCTTAGCAAGAAATTCATGGTAGCCATGAGAGCCATAAATGTCAAATTACAACTGATGGGTGATAATGCTTTATTAGCAAAAATGCAAGTGAAACCTAGTTTGCATCAGCAAGTTAAAGATAGTCAAAAGGATAATTATAGGTTGATAAGCATTATAAGTGCCATATAAGACAGGAAGCCCACTGAGTATGAGACAAAAAGTGATGGTTATCTATACTACCTTGACAAATTATGTGTACCAAATGTGAAAGAATTAAAGAAGAAGATTTTGCAAGAATCTCATAGTGTTCCTCATGCTATGCATCCTGGTAATGTAAAGATGTATCAAGATTTAAAATTGTCATATTAGTGGCTGAGCATGAAGAGAGATGTATCTGAATATGTGACAAAGTGCCTTCCTTATCAATAGGTAAAGGCAAAACATCATGTTCCATCTAGATTTCTATATCCTATAATAATTTTAGAATGGAAACAGGATAAAATCACCATGGACTTTCTAGTTAGGTTGCCTATGATGAGGAGCAAGTGTGGTTAAGTATGGGTTATGGCAGATCGCCTAACTAAAATAACTAATTTCATACCAGTAAGAATGGACTATTCTTTAGATAAGCTTATTGAGTTATACATTGATAAGGTTGTCAGGCTACATGGATTGCCATCTTCAATCATATCAAATCGAGACCCACAGTATACATTGAGGTTTTTTAAGAAACTTCATGAGTCTTTAGGTACTCGATTGAGTTTTAGTATGGCATTTTGTCCACAGACTGACAAACAATTAGAAACAGTCATTTAGGTAATCCTTTAATGCTTGAGTAATTCAATGTTAAGTAGTATATGATGTTATGCTCATGATAAAGCATGGTTAATAGGTATTGGAAGCTATGATGAGGAGTTATGCCAATGAGTCCAAGGGTAGCTGAGATCACTATCTATCATTAGTAAACTTTCCATACAACAACAACCATTAAGTAAGTTTAGGTATTGCTCCTTATGAGGCATTGAATGAAAGAAAGTGTAGAACTCTTTTATGTTAGAGTGAACTCAATGAAACCAAGCTTATAAGACCAAATTTGATCCCAGATATTGAGAAGAAGGTCAAGATCATTAAGGATAGGTTGAAGGTAGCTTCTAATAGATAGAAGTCTTATGTTAATCTTAAAAGGAAAGATATTGAGTTTGATATGGGAGATAAGGTGTTTTTAAAGGTTTCACCATAGAAGAAGGTTTTACATTTTAGTAAAAAGGGAAATATGAGTTTGAGGTTTATTGGAACATATGAAGTGATAGAACATGTGGGGCCAATAGCCTACAGACTAGTATTGCCACTAGAACTTCAATAGAGTCATGATGTCTTCTATATATCTATACTTCAAAGATATAGATTGGATCCAACAAATGTTCTATTTATGGAAAGGTTGAAGTTAGACTATATCTATCTTATGAAGAGAGCCTATTAAGATTTTGGCTAAAAAGGTTAAAGAGTTAAGAAACAAGATAGTCCCACTGGTGAAGGTTCCTTGGAAGCACCATGGAATAGAAGAGGCAACTTGTGAAATAGAATTTTAGGTGCAAGAGACGTACCCTCACCTATTTGAACTATGTAATGTCGAGGATGGCATTTCTTTTAAGAGGGCAAGTAATGTAACAACCTAAAAATCCTAACTTTTGTGAAAAGTACTTTCCTATGGTGAATATAGTTCCCAACACTCGGGATATAGTGAACCTACCAAATAAAAGAATTAATCATAAAATAATTTTAGGCAAAGTTTCAAACCAATTGGAAGTCGTTTGGTTTGTTAAAAATGCTAAAAAAGTTTTTACAAGAGTGACTTGTGAATAGTGACCAATTCAAAGCTGAACTGTAAAATATTCAAAAAGTTGCTCAAAAAATTTTGGGATTTATACAACTTAATACTCAAAATTTTGAATGAGCCTGTTGGCCTTAAAATTGGAATTTTTGGAGATCGAGAAGGATTTTTTTATGGAAATTGGGTAACTTAAAAAACTGTGTTTTTAATCTATTTTTCACATTTTTTGGGCATGGATTTTTAGAGGGCTTTGAGGTTTCTTTTATGGATATTATTGGGTCACATAGATGTCAAAAATAAGGCAAAAAAAATTAGCACATGATATAAAAAGGTCAACATAGGGGTCAAAAGAGGAATAGTACCTCCCCATTACCCCTTCGGTGCTGACGGTAAAGAGAAAGATAAAAGAGCCATTTTTCTCCTCCAAGCTCTAGTTTGCCTTATTTTCTTCCATTTGAGCATTGAGTCTGAGCCTTTATAACCCTAAAAAGCCATTTTTATCTCGATTTGCATGAAAAATCAATGGTTAGGCTCGATTTACTTCTTTGATTAATAGTAACTCAAAATTTTTTAAGTTGGATTTTTTGATTTTCAATATTTTTCACATGATCCCCAAGTGCCCAAAAATTGATATCTGTTGTCATTTTTTATTTTGTTGCTTGTATGATTTATTATGGATTTTTATGTATGAAACTTGTTATAGGAAGTTGAGAATGTTGATAAAACCTAAGATAAGGGTAAGAACAAGGAATGAGTAGACCTCAAGAGTGCATTTTAATTCTTTTAGTATGTGTAATTGAGATAAATTATGTAATTTTGCTTATGCTTTAAATTGTCCATATTATGCCATAAATGTGATAAATGCAATTATTGTGAATTTATGCTTAATAAATGCATATGATAAGTATTTAATAATGTTGATGAGGTGAATGAATGTATGTAATTCATGATGATGAGGTAATTATTATAGAAATATTGAAGGTTGAATTATAGGCATGTGTGTATGGGTATATAAAAGTGTAAATGGCATGTTAGAGTGTGATATATGCATATGTATAATGTTAAATGGTTATGTAGATCTATTTTAATGATGAATTATGTGTATGGGTATTGTTCGCATATGCCTTCCTATTTCCTTTCATGGGCTAGTCAAATCAAAATAACTAAGGACTCAACTTAAACCTCACTCATTAAGTCTCAAAAGACGAGAAGTGGATTCAATGAATCCTAAATTGTTCCTACTTGATTAGCCTAGAAAGAGTGAGTTGGGCACCACAAGGTAGGAGTTGCCACCCAACCGAAGTTAGGAAATACCTTGCAGGGCCAAAACCAGAGCGTTTAGGAACCCTACTCTTATTTATACCTCAAGTTAATATGAAATTTCTATTTGAATTTATAATATTATCCATTTTCTTCAAGCGAGTTTTAGGCATCAAAATAAATCACATATTCACATAATGGAATAATAGAATATATTTACATAAATAAATAAAATGCTTTAAATTAAAGAGTTCCATACATGAAATCGGATAGTTGATTATTTTGAGAAATTTGGTTATCATATAATTATTTTTAGAAAGCATATTTTTATCATTTGTGACTTTTTTTAAGAAAAAATCAAAATCCATTTTTATTAAGAAAACACCAATTTAATTAGATATAAAATGGTTTAGTGACTAAATTAATTATTTTGAGAACTTTGGTTCTCGCACGCTTATTTTAAGGAAACGGAATCTTCATCATACATAAAATCAAGTGGTTAACTATTTTGAGAACTTTGGTTCTCACATGCTTATTTTTTGAAAATGAATTTTTATTATTTGTGATTTTTAATAAGGAAAAATCAAAACCCCATTTATTTGTAAAACACTAATTAATTAGATAAAAAATAGCCTAATTATTTTTTGTGGTGTGCAAAAATCATTTCCTACCTATTACAACATGCATGGAATATATAGGGAAATTATAAGACTGAAAAGTAAATTACATGGCAATCACCTAAAATACATTATAACCTAAAAAATAAAATAAATTACATGAAAAATGCCTAAAATAGATTCTAGCAATGTTTGATAAAGAGCATGAGTAAGAAGATTAAATCAATCGTAACACATTAAATAACTCACATCATAACAAGATCAAAACATTAGAATAAAAAATAAATGATTAGACAAAAAAATGATAATAAAATAAAAAATAGATCACCATAAAAATATCACAACAACAACAATAATAATACACAGATCTATAGATTTGATAAGTTACCACACCTAACCGATAAATAGATAAAAGAAAAACTGAAAAAGAAGGAAAAGGAAAAGAAAAACTAAATGGCTCACCATGTATAATTGCCTTTAGGAAGAAAAGATCTCGAAAAGATGAAATCTATGGAGAAAAAATCTTTCAAAAAATTTAAAAATGGTGTTTAGAGAAAAATGGTGTTTTAGGGAGTGAAATGGTTGTTTCGAAGATCAAAACAATCATTTTGCCCACGGGTTGGTATGTATGGATTATGCTGTCTTTTGGCAAAATGACATCATTTTATTGAGTCAAAATGGTTGTTTCATACAAGTATAAAAATGACCATTTTAAGGATAAAATGGTTGTTTTAGCAAGGTGTGAAAAGGTCGTTTCAGAGCAAAACATCATTATTTTGCCTAAAGGCCAAAAATGTGTAAAAAAAAGCAATTTTCTAAATTTTAAAAATTTATCTTCTTTTTCAAATACTTCATACCACAGGGGGTTTCACCCTCCATAGACACCTATTTTTC
This sequence comes from Hura crepitans, assembly GCA_948208565.1. Classification (NCBI taxonomy): domain Eukaryota; kingdom Viridiplantae; phylum Streptophyta; class Magnoliopsida; order Malpighiales; family Euphorbiaceae; genus Hura; species Hura crepitans. The sequence continues at coordinate 6,134 of CANXYI011977313.1, forward strand.
TCGCAATTCGTGTCACACTACAAGATTTTTAAGGCCCATTAAAAACCTTTCATTTTTATTTTTTTAATAGAAAACTTTGAGATCTTTAGACTGGATGTTAACATCTCATTCGTTAAAACCTAATCCTTTTCTTCATCATTAGGCAATCCAAACATAGGAGCCCCAAAAACCCAGTGTCTACAAATATGCTATGTGCTTTGGAGAGCATCATGGCTGAAATAGCCATGTGAGGGCATGTGGGTTAATATTGGCTCATATATGTATGTATACACTTTACATGGATAAAATGCATGAAATTTGATCATAATTGATGATGGACAATGTGGGCATGAGGTATGATAATTGAATGAGATGCTATGAATGGTGAAAAGGATACATAAGTGTGAGTTGGTTGTGCAAGCATAGTCGAATGGCTATTAGTATGTGAAGGTGTTTTTGAGATGTATTAGGTGAATGAAATAACATAAATATGTGAATTTAGTAATAATGCATCCATTATTTACTTATATGCATGTGGTAATGCATTTATGATATGAAATGAGTTTTATATGCATTACTACTATCTTCATTTGCTTCTAGCATGCTTATGGCATAAATGAGATGTAAGTGACAATAATAGCTTTAGTAGCTTGATTATGGTATGTAAAACATGAATATGTTGAGATGTGAACTTATAATGCATGTGGGTAATGCATATAATGATATTAGAAGGTTGTGTATGAGCTTATAAGCTATATATTTATTATGATAATTATAAGTTAAGGATGGTGTGTAATGCTTTTAATATAGAAAGATTGTGATGTCAAGCATGTAGTGACATACACATGTAATGACTTTGCAACTGGTTTTATAATGAGTTGTTACATTATATAAACATCGTATTAGGTATATGATTAATTCTTTCCTCGGTTTAGTCATTTGTTGGCTAAACCAATATAAGTAAAAGCAATATTAATTGATAATAATAAGGTGAAACTAAAAATAATTTGTTAGTAGCCATGCATGTAATAGCCTAGTCAGATATGTTGAACAATTAGCTAGGTGTCATAGTAGCTACTAGGGTACTTTAGTGCCTTCGTGAGCATCAAGTTGCGATACATGAGCCTTCATGTTCATTTGATTTTTCTAACCTATAGATCTAATACATTGATCTATGAATTTTATTTCTAACCTCTGAGTTTGATGCGTAATCATGATTTGACTATATGTCTTGACTTATGGGTCAATGATTTTTTTAGCCTTCAAGTCTGATGCATTTGGGGCCTATGAGGTTCTAAGGGATTAGGTGGTCCATTGATACTCCATTATCTATAGTGCTCTTTTTCTTGAGTATAGGATTAATAATTGGAGTAATTAAACAATAAATCTTTTTGCATAATTCATAACATGTTTTAAAGAGGTATGATTATCATTATACAAAATGCATATAATATGTGCCAAGTTAGTGTGCGCATTAAAATTTAATTTATATACATTATCTACATGTTAATGTATAAAGCAGTTTTGGCATATGTATTTAAGTTATTTTGATTACACCACTAAGTTGTTATTTAGCACATCGTTTATTTTACGATGCATAGATGAGGTGACAATTTGAAAAAAAAAAAGCCTCATATCATCAAGTTATCAAGGGAGGAAGATTCTTTTGGTATATTTTGTACTTGTAATTTTGAAATTTTAGATGTACAAAATGAAAAGCGCTCATATAAAGCATTTTAGATAAAATGGGCCTAAACTATAATAATTTTGGATTTCTATTATGTGTAAATGTTTTAAAGTTTCTATAAGCCTAATTTATTAAATTGTATCTCTTTCTAATGTTAAGATAATGCATTTTTGTTGTTTGTGATTTTTGGAGTGATCAAAAGGATCATAGAGTTAAGGATTTGTTGAGTAATGTTTTAGATGTGCATTTTGATTTGCAAGTTACTATTCAAATTTTGGGATAGTACTCGGCACAGTCATTATGCTACCAAAATTTTAGCATGAGGATTCTCAAATTTGAATTAGAAACTAACTCATATTTTTATGTTTTGGCTAAGATTTATGGGATTATTTAAAATTATGTGGTGTGTGTTGATTGCCTAGAGGCAAAAGCAACTACTTTGCCTTCCTACATCAATACACAACCAAGCCTATTGTGTGATGCATCATTGTAGATCACAAACTCTTTACCCTATTCTAGCTGAGTAAGGATAGGGGCTTCTGTTAACATCTGCTTCAATTTGTCAAAACTAGCCTAGCACTTATCATCCCACTCAAACTTCACATTTTCCTTATCAACCTTGTCAATGGAGCAACACTGATTGAAAAACCTTTCACAAACCTCCGGTAATAACCTATCAATCCTAGGAAACTCTGTATCTCAGTCACATTCCTAGGAGGATTCCACTCCAACACTACTTTAACCTTGCTTAGATCCACCCTGATACCTTTAGCTAAGGCAATATAACCTAAGAAAGCTACTTCTTCCAACCAAAACTCACATTTGCTAAACTTAGAGTATAGCTACTTTTCTCTCAAAGTCTATAGCACAATTCGGAGGTGATGTTCATGTTCTTCCCAGGTTCTAAAGTACTCCAAAATATCATCAATAAACACGACCACAAACTGTTCCAAGTATGGCTTGAAGATTCTGTTCATCAAATCCATAAAGGTTACCGAGGCATTAGTGAGCCTAAATGGCATCACAAGGAATTTATAATGCCTATAACGGGTCCTGAAGGTAGTCTTAGGAATATCACTTTCCTTGATGCGTAACTGATGCTACCCCGACCTCAAATCTATCTTGGAAAAGACACTAATGCACTGTAGCTGATCAAAGAGGTCATCGATCCTAGGCAATGAATACTTGTTTTTAACTGTCACCTTATTTAGTTACCTATAATTGATGCACAATCGGAGTGACCCATCTTTCTTCTTCATAAATAATACAGGAGCTCCTTATAGAGAGACACTAGGCCTAATGAAGCCTTTATCTACTAACTCCTATAACTGCAATTTTAATTCCTTCAGTTCTGCTAAGACCATCTTATAAGGAGTAATAGATACTGGGTTCACACCAGTGTATATCTCAATTTTAAAGTCTAGCTCTCGATGTGGTGGTAGTCTTTGCAACTCATTTGGGAACACATTAGGGAAATCAGACACAATAGGTATCTAATCCATGCTAGGGGTCTAAACATAAGTATCTATCATAGAAGCTAAGAAGGCTTCACATCCCTTTCGAATGAGTCTTCTGGCTATTATAGCTAAAATAACATTGTACAGGGAGTCTCTTTTACCCGCAACAATCACCTCTTGTCCATCCGTGGTTTATAAACTCAACCTTTTCTTCTCATAATCAATTACTACTCTATACTCTGATAACTAGTCCATACCAAGTATGACCTCAAACACATAGAAGAGAAGCTCTATCAGATTTACTGGGAAGGTTTGATCATGGATCATCAGAGGACAGTGTCTATAGATAGTGTTCATTGTCACACTCTGACCTATAGGGTTGCCCACTTGAATGTCTAAGTCTATGGGTTCTGGTTCAAGTCTTTTATCTCGTACTTATGTGGTGCATTTGTATAAGTGTGTTAATCTAGGATCTATCAAAGCTAGTATAGGAACAACAAATAAAAGAAATGTACCAGCAATGATGTCTAGAGCCTCTGCTTCCTTGGCATATTGTCATGCTCGAGCTCTCGCCTTCGATCTACCCCTCTGGCTAGTGGTTGGATGATCCTATCCTAGCTGTCTAGGAGATTTACTAGTTGTAGCTACTACTGAAGCTTAAGTCTGAATAGCTTATGTTTGCCTCTGAGGGCACTCCTTATGATAATTGTCTCGAGCCCCACATAAGAAGCACTCGCCTCTCTTATACCACCAACACTGGCCCTAATGCTTCCTTTAGCAACTCTCACAAGTTGGAGGTGCACTCTTGGCAGTAGATATAGGTGCACTAGAGGCCTGCTATGATAGAGGTGGTTGACATGTAGGAGGATAACCCTGACTAGTCCTTTGTGATGAGGCTTGCTTTTGTGATTACTCGCCTGTCTGCCTCTAGGACTACTGGCTAGGCTAGAAGTCCCTCTGTCTCATGCTCCCACCTAGAGCTGAACTAGTCTAGCCAGTAGCAATTGGCCTCTTCTTTTGAAATAATTCCCATTTCTCTTACAGCATCTCTTCCATGCCATAAGCTGCTGTTACCAACTCAAAGAAATCTCTAATCTTGGAAGTGGAAATTTGCATTCTTAGCTCTATGTTGAGGCCCTTCTCAAACCTCTTACATTTCCTATAACACCCCTATTGGATCCCTATAGAAACCCGATAATAGGTGCACTTACATTCCTACCTTTCTTTATTTTCCCTCATAATAATATACTCAACTGGGGTCTCAGGCCCTACATTCAGTCTCAGTATGAAACCTAAGTAACAAGTCACACAAGTATTTATTCATTTATGTCAAGATTGTTTATACAAATTTAGAATTTAAATAAGTTACAGAATCACAACAGCTACTAAGTATGCTGGACACATAACCTACAGTTATTACATAAGTGCCATTACATAGATAAAATACATTTCCATTGCTGACTCTACTACTACACTATGCCTGTCTCGAGGCATCTCTTCTATT